>CM053275.1:77758684-78064342 GCA_028583415.1 Protea cynaroides
GCGTGTGAGAGTGGATGAGCTGCTAGCTGCCCAGCGCATATCAGATGCACGGATGGGAGAGCTCATAGAGGTACAACGTGCGACTAATCGGAGGGTAGCCGATCTCACTGCTAGTCTACAGACGACCCAGACTCAGATAGCCTGGTTGACTAGAGTCTATGTTGAGGACTATGACCGAGATCGTGAGGCCCCGCCTCCTCCTTTGCCTCCAGATTCTGGATCGTACTTTATTTTCTTGTACTACAGAGTAACTGTCCGGGTTGTGGACTGTACTCTGCTTTAGTTATGTATATACGTTTTGTTTCTCTCACTCATTGTATGTAATTTGTTTCCCCTTTAATAGATGCATTATTCTCTTTTTAAATTTGGTCTCAATCATCACTTGTGCTTAATATTACTGTTTTTACTTTTATCCTATCTTAGTTCACAATTGTCTCAAATGTATGTTAGTTCAGCGGACAGGGCCTGAGATGCTCTGATACCAAGTTGTCACACCCCAATTCTGCACTATTCAGAATGATGTGATGAACCGCTAATAAACCAACGGTTCAACCAGGATCTCAAATAGGTTATCCCCGCGTTATCTAAACTTACACACATCCGTAATCATAATCAGAGTAAATACACAATAGCGGAAGTCTTATAATAACATGAACTGAGAAACTAAGATGATATTAATAATTTAATAGCAAATTATTCTGTTTTCAACTGAGACATAAATATTTAAGTACCAAATACATGTCTTAATAAATCCAATAAAGAAACCTATAAAATATCTAATCAAATACACATGAGTTGCACTCGCAAGAGGAGTCGTGTGTATCCACTTCAGCTTCAGCTTCCATCACTGCCACATTTCCGTATGCAGACGCATTTACATAGTCTTCAACGGTATAACCTGCATCATCAACTAAAAATATTCGACGTCGAGGAGTGAGCACACATCACGGCTCAGTGAGTAGCCAAAACAATGCAACAGTACATATGCATGCAATCAATTTATATCTTTGGTCCGGTTTAAAGTTTACAGTATGCAATAGAAAGGTTTAGGTAGTCAAAGGTCGCGTTTATTGACCCCGCCTCTATACACAAGTGTGTGACGTTACCCAAAGATCACGTTTATCATCAACTCACATGCACCCAATCATGAACATTATATAACAAAGGTTACGTTTATTGCTATATAGTGCCATACCAACACGTAAGCCCCTGTTAGCGAGGGCTGTAAACTGGGCTCGCAACTAACCAATCCTAATGCCAAAAAGTGTATCCAAGGCCTCACCCCAGCATCCCTCAGAATATCCATAGAGATAGAGCTAAGGCCCCCCGGTAGAGTCAGAGACTACAAGGACCGAGACCACCTCCCCTGATACTCTACGACATAATAGTTCTGCTAAAGTAATGGCGATACGACGATGCTAATGCACAAGACTTGAGTTAGAGATAGAGCTAAAGTGCTGAGACCCGCCAAAGGTTAACGTTTATTGACGTTCTCATTACACCCCCCTGATACTCGCTCTTATCAAGTACATCAACCACACACATACAAGCACATGCCTATTCCTTTCATCATCATCATCATCATCATGTTATAAACATAAATTAAATATGCATGAACAAATAATAGAAATATTGGATGGCATGTTGTATGCACACTATAAACATATTCGCATAGAATCAAGCATGGCATAGGACTCAAGAAATAGAAAATAGTTTCTATTATTAGCCAATTTAATTTAGAGTTCTGGTTCCTCACCTTAGCTTGCTAATAGATATTTTTCCAAGCTTTAGAATCACCTTTACAATGCTATTATATTGCTAGAAGACCTAACAAAGCCGATAGAATTTAATTAGAATTTATTCAGAATTTAAAAACCATTCTGTTAACTGAGGGTTGGAGGTAGGGTCGGAGTCCTGATCGACCCTGGGTGCGACCCTCCCCAGATTCTGAACTTCCCGAACACTGAGGGTCGATGGTCAGGAACACCTAGGGTCGGATGGTCATCGACCCTCGGTGCAACCCTCTGTGCACTTTAGTCCAATTCCCTCTCTTTGATCCATTATTCGTGTTTGGGGTCCTATGGCTTGCTTCTACATTCCATTAAACATTCATTCCATGGTCTGGAACCTTGTATAATCCATCTAAATAGTTTTCATGCATTCTCCTATGGTTTTCCATGAAAACCTAACCATAGATTGATGGTTTGGATTTCCCCGAGATCACACTCTCAACAATAACTAACCTAAGGTCTGTAGAAACTCATGGAATTAGTATCCATACCTGAGAAGATTACTTTTTCTCTGAAATTCTTCTCTTTTTTGCTAAGTTCTCTTCCTTTCCTTTCTTCTTCCTCTCTTCCTTCTCTTCTCTTTCTCTCAATTCAATTAGGGTTGTGAAAGGGGTGAAAGTGGCTTAGGGACGTCCTTTAAATAGAGTAGGAACATCCTAAAATAAGTCCCTTTGAGATTAGGAAAGAATCCCAATCGAAAATTAGGAAATTTCCTAATTTTATTTTCTTACGGCAACCGAGGGTCGATGGGAGGGTCGATGATCCCGTCGACCCTAGGGTCCTAAGCTGTCCGACCCTCCCTTCAAAACTGAGGGTCTGACTTTCTGTTTTGGGAGGTCCAACCCTGCTTAGCTAGGTATGCGACCCTTCCCCTATTTTAAGTGTTTTTGGGTCGATTTGATATCTGGGATCTCGATCTCCTTCACGCCCTTGGTCCATTTGGCTCGGCCATGACGGGTAAACCTGGTTCAAGGTGGTAAGACCGGGTTAGATTGACACGGGTCTTACATTCATGATGTGTTCCATGTATCATTGTTGAAGAAGTATGTCAGAGACTCATCATACATCTTGACAGCAGACCCCCCAGACTTGACTGAAGACTTAACATTCGAAGTGGTGCCTGTGATGCTCTCAAGCCGAAAGGTACAACAACTTTGAAACAAGGATATTCATTATGTGAAAGTGCATTGGAAAAGCTAAGATGTCGAAGAAATTACTTGGGAAGAGGAGAGCGCGATGAGGAAGGAGTACCCTAACCTTTTCGACGATCAAGGTACGTTTAAATTTCGAGGCCAAATTTTCTTTTAAGGGTGGGGGAGTTGTGAAACCTACATGAAAATTTCAGGGATGAAATTTCTTTTAAGGGTGGGGGAGTTGTAAGACCCGCACTCCATAAATTCGGTCAAAACCGTGATTTCATGTCGTAGCAGGTCTTCCGATCATCACCAGGCTAGACGAGACGAGCGGATGACAAGCAGGTACAAAATCGGATCAAAGATGGTCAAATAAATGTTATTTTATGTTGATTGATCGATGGTACCATGGTACCAGTCGACCGGTCAGCTCTGCGCAGCTGACTACGAAGATCCTAAAATTGATCTCTATGGGTCCTACTTTCCTAAACCCTAATACTTGGACCTTTCTAATCCTAATAGGGTTACTAAATCCTAATCCTAGCCTATATAAACACCCTTAAACCTCCTCAAATCTTTTCCATTATCTCTCACAAACCTTAGAGAAGAGAAAGAGGTTGGAAAGGAGAAGGAGCTAGGAAGAAGAAGGAGGTGCCGCCATTGCCGTTCGACGACGCTCACTTTACGCCAGTCAACGGTAAGTGTTTTAACCATTCTTCTTACTCTATGACTCTAGGATAGTTGTATGGGTGGATCAATACCATGCAAAGTAGGTATTGATCTAAAACCCTAAATTGGATATTAAACCCTAAAGTTCTGTCAAACCCTAGATTCGAGTTCTAGGATGGTTATCATCTAAACTAGACTTGAATGAGTTGGAGATAATTCTAACTCAAAGCTCAGACTTAGAATGGATAGGAGAAACCCTGGAAATCCATGGAGAATGATCGACGGCAGTCAAAAAACCCAAAGTATGGTTCTTCCGGAGACATACCGGTCGACTATACCGGTTGCACCCTGTGTGACCGGTATGTTGCCACTGGTACCTTCCCGGGGACTGGTCTGTGGTGACCGGCTGATCATACCGATCGCCAATCTTCCCCACAGAGCTGCGACCGGTACATGCCACCGGTCAGCTCTGTGAGTGTATTTTGTAACCTCGTTGGTTTCCGACAAACGTGAAACCCTAAGAAATTATTCTAATGAAACCCTAATATTATGTAGGACTTTGTGACTTTCCGTTTGGATCTTGTGACGTGGAGCAAGCTAACAAACGAGCGTCAGGTAAGGGAATCTGACCTAAACTCTAATAATTAATGGACAGTAAATCGTTGTTAATAACTTGAATATATATGATGTGATGTTTGTGCATATTCACATGCCATCCTTTACTTTCCGTTATTATTATTGTTCATGCATGATAGATGTGATTGTTAAGCATGTGATTGTTTTTGTTGGTGTGTGGAGTGGGGCATGGAGCCTGGGATCATTCCTCACACTGGTAATTTTTGTAGTATTCTATCTTAACATGCTTGGTACAGGTGGGGCATCAGGGGAAGGTCGAGGTACGATGGTCTCCGATGTTGATGCTAGCCTGGCCATGGTGATGTGGCACTGTGGTCTCCAAGGTCGACGCTGGCTTGTCCACGATGCTTTAGCTCTATCTCTATGCCATAGGGAGTTATGTTGGGGTAGGGTCTACCTGCGTATTGTTCTATCCTAGTGGGTTAGTTGCGGATAGGGTATCAGGGGAGGTACAAGGATACCTTAGCTTTATCTCTATGCCGTAGACGGCTGTGCTGGGATAGAGCATACATTGATGACATATAGGATTGGTTAGTTGCGAGCCGAGTTTGCGAGCCCTGGCCAGTAGAGGCTTAGGTACTGGTATGGGTAGAGCATCAGGGGAGGTACAGGGATATCTTAGCTCTATCTTTATTCCATGATGGGTGCATGTGGGCCAATGGTGGTGTGATCCATGAGGTGCCACACACTCGTGTATAGAGGTGCGGGGGCCAACAAACCTTTCTATAGCACATTGCAAACTTAAACCAGACCACAACATAAAATGATTGTTACTCATGCATAATATTGTGAAAATTTCTGATTGTCTTACTGAGCTAAGTTGTGAGCTCACCCTTTGTGTACACATTGTTTTTAGATGTTGATGCAGGATACACGGTGGATGACTATATGAACGCTCCAACGTGTGGTGATGTTGCTGCTCTGGGTGTACAGGCAGGAGAGGACAAGCATGACGCTTCGTGCGAGTGCCCTTTCTGTGTGTACCTGTGATTGATTTTATTTATTTGTTTCAGTTATTTTTGGTTGACTTTTAAAGAGATGTAATGATATTATATTTTATGATTGGATTTGAATAATGAGATATTTTATTTAATTTATCAATAGATATTCAGTTCATTCTATTTAAAGACTTCCGTTGTATTATTTATATTCTGATTGTGGTTATGTGCAATGGTTTGTATGAGTGGACATGGTCTATTCGAGATCCTGGTGTAAACCGTTGGTTAAATGACGGTTCACTCATACCATTCTGGTTGGTTCAGAATTGGGGTGTGACACCTACGACTGGTATGCACTATGAAGGGTATATGTTGATCCAGTTGATTTTTCGACCAACGTAAACCCTAAGAGACTAATTCTAATTCAATCCTAACATCGTGTAGGACCTTGTGATAGCGAGTTTGGATTTTGTGACGGGGAGCAAGCTAGCAATCAAGCGTCAGGTAAGGGAATCGAACCTAAACCCTAATAACTTAATAACAGTAAAACGTTGTTAATAATTATGATTCTGTGGATTGATGTTGTGTATACACACATGTCAACTTTACTTTCAGTTATTATATTGTTCATGCATACTCGCTATGCTAGGATGTGATTGTTAGGCATGTGATTGTGTGGAATGTGAAGGGCCTGGGGTCTGGGATCATTCCTCACACTAGCACCTTTTCGTATCACTTCTGTCTTAGCATGCTTGGTGCGGGTAGGGTATCAGGGGGAGGAAGTCGCATTGTGGTCTCCGGCCTGGCCACTAAACTCGAGCCCTATCTCTATGCTGTAGGGAGCTATGCTGGGATAGGGCCTACTGTGATGACATATAGGATTGGTTAGTTGCGAGCCCAGTTTGCAAGCCCTCGCCAATAGGGGCTTACGTGTTGGCATGGGTAGGGCATCAGGGGAAGTGTTGGCAGTGTTTGATCTGAACACTTTAGCTCTATCTCTATTCCATGGTGGGTGCATGTGGGACGACAGTGGTGTTTGATCTATTGGGCGGATTCACACACTCGTGGATAGAGGTGCGGTGGCCGCCAATCCTTTCTATAGCACATTGTAAACTTAAAACCAGACCATAATGTGAATGTTATTCATGCATGTTGTTTGTTGCATTGTCTGATTTTCTTACTGAGCTAAGTTGTGAGCTCACCCATGTGTACACACTATTTTTAGATGTTGATGCAGGTTACACTGTGGAGGACTACGTAGATGCTCTAGTATATGAAAGAGTTGTTGCCTTGGAAGTACAAGCAGGGGAGGACAAGCATGATGCTTCATGAGAGTTTCCTTACTGCGTGTACCTCTAGGGTGGTTTTAATTTATTTTATTTATTTCAGTTGGATTTTATAAACAGTGTAAGGATATTTATTTATGTTTTGGTATTTGAATAATTGGATAACTTAATTAATTTATCAATAGAGTACTCAGTTCATTTAATTTAAGACTTCTGTTGTATTTATTTATATTCTGATTATGGTTATGTGCAATGGTTTGTGTTAGTGGACACGGTCTTATTGAGATCCTGGTGTGAACCGTTGATTTAGTGACGGTTCACTCACACTTCTGGTTCATTCGAAACTGGGGTGTAACATTCAAGTTCTATAGAACTCTCTCTCTCCCCCTCCAATCTTACTCTGTTTTAAATACAATAAAAGTTCTGTTTTCCTTGAGTGTTAATTGTAGCTATTGGGATTCTGACGAAGGCCACTTCTTGGACTACAATCTAAGTAGAAGAAGCTTCAAATTACCGGGTTGTTTTATCTTGGGGATTATTTCACGGGAACTCTTTGTACATAAGGGGTGAATTTAATCTTAAGGAGAGTGATTGGTGGCTGGAGTCAGTCCTATCTTATTGTTTCTTATTCTTCAAATACAGTAAGTGCATTATTTACTTTTATACTTGTGTTAATTTTTATGAAATCATTTCATAGATATATGATCCTGTCTTAAACATACTCTATAATTACTAATTTCCTATAAAGAGAAAGTGTTTTGTTTATGAGGTAAGGCCTTGATCAAAGAAAGTAGGTAATATCACTGTGTAAGCACCCCATTTTTGTCATCCCCAGCCAAACAGAGCTTTATTGGTGTATAAACAGCAAGAGAGCGGAGGTCTATAGAAATTTGGAAAGTACAAGGGAGGCGAGTGAAATTCTCTCAAACTAACAGTTAATTAATCCCTGGGTGCCCTCTATGGTGTCTTGAGCTGACCAAAGTGCCCCAGTGTGCAAGAGTCTTGGTGATCATATTCAAATTGCGGGTCAAATTCGAGATTGGATGTTAAGCGATAACTTCGAGGCTGATTTTGGCAGACCCCATAGCAAGGTCATGGGTTGTAATCTGCATGGATGCATAACTTTTAGAAATACCTTCTAAATGAGACCAGAATCACTCAATTCTGATGTCAAAGGAAGAAGATATGGCAATTTCAGTCATGAAATAAGTACATGGTTTTTTTTTTCTAAAAAATAATAATAAATTGTCCAAGGGCCTGCATGCAAATTATCGTGAGTTTAATTATTTAAACTTCACGTCCTCATATCTTGATCATCCGATGCCCAAATCCAACGATTCAAATGCCAGTGCACCCCATTGTCCGTCCTCTTCAAAGTAGATGTAGAAAATTCCGGGCAAAGGCCGCCAGCGGGTCCCACGCAAAGTTGGCAATAGGATTATCGTCAAAACTTCAATTCTTCATATTTTGGTCATCTGACGTCCGAATCAGGTGATTCAAAAGCCTGTGCGCTCCATTGTCCGTCCTCTTCAAAGTGGACGTAGAAAATTCCAAGCAAAGGCCACCAGCGGATCCCATGCAAAGTTGCCAGTAGGATTATCGTCAAAACTTCAATTCTTCATATTTTGGTCCTCTGACGTCCGAATCAAGTGATTCGAGCACCAATGTGCTCCATTGTCCGTCCTATTCAAAGTGGCCATGGAAAATCTAAGACAGAGTCCGTCGAAATTTTTTATGTGGAGTTGCAAGCTGAAAGGACCCATAATAGAGAGAGAGAAACAAGTTCAAACCCAACTCAACCCAAGTCAGCTCAAACCCAATTCAGTCCAAGCCAATCAAGCTCGACCAGTCCAGCTTGACCCAGCCCAGACCGGTCCCTATCGAGTCGGGTCAGCCCATGTGCATGCATACACTTTATGTATATATATATATATATATATATATATATATAATATACATGTAAAGAAGACCAAGAGAATGGAATCCGATAAGAGAGATAAGAGAGAGAGAGAGAGGATCATACGAGGATAGAGAGAGGGAAACACGGGAAGAGAGAGAGAGGATCAGATGAAGATAGAGGAGAGAGAGAAACACAGGAAGAGAGAGAGAGAGAGGATCAGACGAAGAGAGAAGAGAGAGAAACACGAGACGAGAGAGAGGACAGAAAACAGAGAGAAGAAAAGAGAAGATCGGTGGAGGTGCTGCCACCTCCGCTTCTTCTCCCCAAAAACCAGCCACCTTCCATGCTTCATTAATTCACTCAGCCTAAACAGAAGCCTGCCACCGCCTGCCCTTCTTTAAATCCAGTCGCCTACAACACTCCACCTCCCATACTCCTTTAATCCATTGCCCATCCCTCTTTACTACTGCCGACCATCTCGGACCCATTCCCTGAGACCCAACTGCCACCTCCATCTCCTTGAGCCCAGTCCCAAAGCTATCCACTTGCAACCATAAAAGGAGAGTTTGAAGGACTGAGCCTATTTTTTAGAGGGAGGGGACCTTTCTCCAATCTTCCCCTGCTACCCACCAAACCATCACTTGTTGTTTATCCTCATCGCCACTCCAAACCAGCTACCCACCAAGCCATCTCCCACCTGCTGTTCATCATCATCACCATCTTCAATCCATCTTCCATCTTATGTTCATCATCATCACCATCTTTGATCCATCTCCGATCACCTTGCGACACCCTCCGACGATCATCTTCGACGACACGACGACCCTCGCGACACCCTGTGACGACCATCGGCAACACCTCCAACCAGGTTAGTTCTCTTTTCTTCTTCCCGGTTTACATGTAACTTGCATGCATTGTTGTTATTTGATTTTCAATTCTTAAGTATATGCATATTACATGATAGTACGTATATGTTATGTACATTTATTTTAATCTTTGATACCTTGTATATAATTTTTTTTGATTACATAGTGTATAGCGTATTTTGACCTTTGGTATTCCCTGTTTGTACAATAATTAGTATATGGTATTATTCTAATTACATTATGAAATCTCACTCATTGGTTATGAATTTTAATGTGATTAAAATTTGGCCCTTCGATTATGAATTTTTATAAGATGACATCTGGCCCACTGATTTTTTTTTTGAGGATATAATCATGGCCATTGATCTTGGATTGCTAGATGTTTAAAATATGGTCATTGATCTTGTATTTTGGGTGATGAAATTGATCCTATGCAATTGAAAATTTTATGTGATTGGTCCAACCATATGATTGAGAATGTGATGAAAATTGATCCAACCATATGATTGAGAATTTTATGTGATTGGTCCGACCATATTATGAGAATTTTATGTAATTGGTCCGACTATATAATGGGAATTTTTATGTGATTGGTCTGACCAATTATGAGAATTTTATGTGATTGGTCCAACCATATGATTGAGAATGTGATGAAAATTGATCTGACCATATTATGAAAATTTTATGTAATTGGTCCGACTATATAATGGGATTTTTTATGTGATTGGTCTGATCAATTATGAGAATTTTATGTAATTGGTCCGACCATCTGATTGGAATTTTAATGTGGTTGATCCAACCACGTGATTTGAATTTTATGAGAATTGATCATGACCATATGATTAAAATTTTAATGAGTTGATTATAGCCATTGATCTGGAATTTTGATGTGATTAAAATACATCCATTGATCATAAAATTTTAATGTGAATTTTAATATGATCATTAGATGAGATTTTAAGCAATTTGAACCATCAGATTGTCTTGATAAGTGATTTTTCTGAATCTGAATGGTTAGATTATCATGATGAGCGATCTGAACCGTTAGATTATCTTTAGGAGTGATTTTAATCAATATGAACCATTAGATTGTCTTTAGGAGTGATTTTAATCAATCTGAGTGGTTGAATTATCATGATGAGTGATCTGAGCCGCTAGATTATCTTTGGGAATGATTTAAATGAATTTGAATGGTTGGAATATGATCTTGAGTGATTTGAACCGTTGGATTTTCATTGTGAGTAATTTTGAGTGATTTGAACCATTGGATCTTGATCATGAGTATTTTTGATGAATCCAAAAGGTTGGATTACCATGATGAGTGATCTGAACCGCTAGATTATCTTTTGTGAGATCTAAGCCGTAGATCTTAGCTATTTTGATGAGATATGAGTCATTGATCATGATTATAACTTGATGTGAGATTTGAACCGTTGATCTTAGCTGTTTTGATGAAATCTAAGTATTGATCATGATCATCATTTTTTGA
Source organism: Protea cynaroides (assembly GCA_028583415.1). Taxonomy (NCBI): domain Eukaryota; kingdom Viridiplantae; phylum Streptophyta; class Magnoliopsida; order Proteales; family Proteaceae; genus Protea; species Protea cynaroides. The sequence goes on from CM053275.1 coordinate 77,769,392, forward strand.
AGAGATATAACCATTAGATTGAGGATTTGATAATGTCTACATTGTTATATCCATGCATCTATCATGTTCACTTGATTACACTGTCATATTGTGCACTACCGTGTTTAGAATGCTTACATTGCTAGCTTTGTGCACAATACCATGTTTGATATGCTTACTAATGCCATGCTTGAATGATATCTATTGTTGGAAAAGAACTTACTTTCTATTATACCCTATGTCACACCCCAATTCTGCACCAACCAGAATGGTGTGATGAACCGTCTATGATCCAACGGTTCAACCAAGATCTCGAATAAGCTGTGTCTTTTTGCTTAAACCATACACATCCACAACCATAATCAGAGTAAATAAACAATAGTGGAAGTCTTTAATACTAATGAACTGAGAATCTAACAGTGATAACATAAATAAATTATCTAATTATCTCCAAATGATTAAGACATAAAATAAAATAAATTAATCAATTACATATTCTTAATAATCCAATAAATAAATATAATCAAAGACGCATGAGTTGCACTCACACGACGAATCATGCGACTCCATCATAGCTTCTGCATCCATTGCCGCAACATGCTCGTATATTGGAGCATTCATCTAATCTTCTACAGTAGTACCTGCATCATCAACTAAAAATATTCGACGTCGAAAGGGTGAGCACACATCATGGCTCGGTGAGTAATAAAACAATACAACAAACATATGCATGCATTCAATTCATATCTTTAGTCTAGTTCATAAGTTTGCAATGTGCAATAGAAAAGATAGGTGGCCGCCGCACCTCTATACACGAGTGTGGGAAGCCGCCCAATGGATCAAACACCATTGCCGGCCCACATGCATCCATCATGGAATAAAGAGCTAAAGTGCCCGGATCAAACACCGCATAACACTTCCCCTGATGCCCTACCCATACCAACACGTAAGCCCTATTGGCGAGGGCTTACAAACTGGGCTCTCAACTAACCAATCCTAATGTCAAACAGTGTATCCAAGGCCTCACCCCAGTATCCCTCAATACGTCCATAGAGATAGAGCTAAGGCCCCCCGACAGAGTCAGAGACTACACGGTCCGAGACCACCTCCCCTGATGCCCTACGACGTAATAGTTCTGCTAAGGTAATAGCGATACGACGATGTCAGTGGACAAGACTTGAGTAGAGATAGAGCTAGAGTCTGGTGACTAAGATGAACCATAGTGTCACGTCCTCCCTCTGATGCTCCACTCGCATCAAGCACACTAACCATACACATACATTCACATACCTATTCCTAGCATCATCATCATCATCATGTTATAAATAAACTGAATTAAATATGCATGAACAGTAATAACAGGAATATTGGATGAGATGTGAAATGCACAATACACACATACAAGCATAGAATCATTCATGGCATTAGACTCAATAAATAAAAAATAGTTTATTATTAACCAATTAATTTAGGTCTTGTTCCCTCACCTTTGGTCGATAATAGATCCTCGTTCAAGCTTTGTAATTCACTCTTAGACCACTTGGAAATCTAACAAATTTATAGATTTTAAATTAAAATTAATTCTCATGAATTTAGACTAACAGAAACTGAGGGGTCGCAGGTGTGGCAGCACCTGTGGTCTCAGTTTCTGCGACCACAGGGCGTGGGGTAGCAGGGTGTGGTCGCATATCCTGCGACCACACATGCGACTACACCCTCCCTGGAAACTTTCCGAGGGCATGTGGTCGGACATGTGTATCTTGTGTGGTCGCACATCATGCGACCATATGTGCGACCACACGTGTGATGGTTGACCTTTCACTCTCAACTCCATTCCTTCAGGTTTGGATCCCTTGGCTTATCATCATGGTCCTTCCTATGATTGTTCTATGGTTCAGAACTAGTATTAGATACTCAATCCATTGTCCACATAATTTCCTCCATGGATTCTCTTAGAATTTGTCCCTGGATTGATGATTTGGGTTTCTCCTAATCCTATCTTCTTCATGAACTATTCTAGGCTCTCAATTTAACATGGAAAATATATTCATACCTTAAGCTTGCTGAAGATTCAGAGTTTTCTCTGAATTTTTCTCCTCCTTAGTCTTCCTCTTCAATTTTCCTTCTCTTCTTTCTCTTCTCTTTCTCTCACTTTCAGTTTTAGTTCTAAAAGAGTAAAAGAGGTTAAGGGATGTCCTATTTATAGAGAAAAACCCTTCATAATATGCCCTAATGAGTTTAGGAAAGATCCCCCTTCGAATTAAGAAGGTTTCCTAATTTTGGTTTCTGACTGGGTTCGTGTGGTCGGAGGTGGGGTCCCAGAATCCATCAACCACACCTTTTGAAATGTCCGACCACACAACCAAAATTCATGTGGTTGGACTATTTTAAGGTGTGGTCGGTTACACCTGTTTAGGTATGCGACCACACGCTCATAATAGACTATTTTTGGGTTGATTTCATACCTGGTCTTGTGGTTTCTTCACGCAGTTGGTCCACTTGGCTCGACCATGATAGGTAGACCTGATATAAGGTGGTAAGACCGGTTAGTTCGATACAGGTCTTACAATTCCCCCCCCCCTCTTATTAAGAATTTTGTCCTCAAAAATTTATACATACCTTCTGAGTCGAAAAGGTGAGGATACTGCTTTCGCATAGCATTCTCTTCTTCCCATGTGATCTCTTCTATACCTTGGCTTCTCCAAGTAACCTTAACATAATAAATGTCACGGTTGCATAAACGTTGAACCTTTCGGCTGGTGATTTTAGTTGGTGCTACTTCGAATGTCAAATCATTAGTTAGACCTGGTGGATCCACTGTTATAACTTGTGTTGGATCTCTGACGTACTTCTTCAGTAATGAGATATGAAATATATCATGCACACTTGACATAGATGGGGGTAGTGCTAACTGATATGCCACTTTCCCATGTTTAGCGAGAATCTCATATGGCCCTACATATCTTGGACTTAGCTTCCTTTCTGTCCGAATCATTTAAGTCTCGCATAGGTGATACTTTCAAGAATACCTTATCACCTACAACGAATTCAAGGTCTCGACGTCGAGTATCTGCATACTGTTTCTGATGATTATGAGCTTTTCTAACTCTTTCCTTGATAATGTCGACTACTCGACAAGTTTCTTCAACAAATTCTGGTCCAACGATACTCCGTTCACCAACTTCATTCCAAAACAAAGGTGTTCGACACTTCCTACCATACAGTGCTTCATAGGGTGACATCTGTATAGTAGCCTGATAGTTGTTGTTATAGGCGAACTCGATCAATGCTAGTTTCTCATCTCATGATCCCTTGAAATCAATAACACAGGATTGAAGCATGTCTTCTAAAATCTGAATGGTACGCTCCAACTGTCCGTCTGTCTGAGGATGGAATGCAGTACTAAACTTCAACATTGTACCCATAGCCTTTTGTAATCCTTCCCAAAACTTTGAGATAAAGTGTGGGTCTCTATCGGATACAATGTTTTCAAATACACCATGTAATCTGACAATATTATCCACATATAGCTTGGCTAACCTCTCCAGGGTATACTGTGGTCATATAGCTATAAAGCGAGCTGTTTTAGTCAGACGATCTACAATCACCCAGACTGCGTCAACTACTTGGGAAGTCAATGGTAACCTAGTGACGAAGTCCATAGTGATGCAGTCCCATTTCCATGCTGGTTCTGGCAGTGGCTGCAACAATCCTGCAGGTCTTTGCCATTCAGCCTTTACCCTCTGACAATTTAGGCATTGAGACACAAATTTAGCTACATCTGCTTTCATTCCTCTCCATTAATATAATTTCTTCAAATCATGATACATCTTTGTACTTTCAGGATGTACCGAATAAGTGGTGGTGTGAGCTTCCTTCATTAGTCTGTGTCTAATGTCCAAGTTTTTCGTTTCAGGAACACATACTCTTCCTTTGTACTTCAGTACCTTTTCAACGTCCAAGGTGAACACAGGAATAGTCCTACCTTTTTCGATGTCTACTTGCACCATTCTCAGATAAGGGTCTAATTTAGTAGCGGCTTTCACTTCATCTATTATATTAGGTACAATCTTCAATGTTGCAAACATATTTGAAAACCGATGAATAAACCCATGGTTGGTTGATCCGCCCGGTGCATCTATCACGAACTGCTCATTACCATGATGGAATATTTTCCCTGCAACACACATAGCCGCAGTCATGTTAACCTCTCCTTGGGATTTTATCATTGCTTTTCTGTTTAGCGCATCAGCAACCACATTAGCCTTCCCTGGATGATACTGGATATCGCAATCATAATCCTTCAATAATTCCAGCCATCTTCTTTGTCTCATGTTTAACTCCTTTTGATTAAAAATATAAGTGAGACTCTTATGATCTGATTCAATTTGAAATTTCTCTCCATACAAATAATGTCTCCATATCTTGACAGCATGTACTACTGCTGCTAATTCCAAGTCATGAGTGGGATAGTTATTCTCATGTGTCTTCAGTTGTCTTGAAGCATACGTGACTACCTGTTCTCCTTGCATAAGTACACATCCTAAACCCAACCCAGACGCATTAGTGTACAAGGTAAATGGTTGTCCTGGAATAAGAATAGTCAAGATGGGAGCAGTTATCAATCTAGCCTTCAATGTTTGAAAACTTTTCTCACATTTGTCAGTCCAAACAAACTTTTCTCCTTTCTTAGTCAAACTGGTGAGAGGTACGGCGATTCTAGAGTAATCTTCCACGAATCATCGGTAATATCCAACTAGACCTAAGAAACTTCTGATTTCTACAACACTCTTAGGTGCTTCCCATTTCACAAGGCTTCAATTGTCACACCCCAATTCTGCACCAACCAGAATGGTGTGATGAACCGTCAATAAACCAATGGTTCAACCAGGAACTCATATAGGCTATCCCACGTTGTTAAACCAAAACACATTCCACATTAATCAGAGGTAATAAAGTAAATAGCGAAAGTCTTACAGTAATGAACTGAGGTCTAGTCATGATAAATAGTTAGTATTCCATTTATTTCCAAGTAACCAAAACATAATTTAATACATATTACAATATCCAAATACAGAAATTAAACACTAAGCGTATCCATAGTTGAAACGCTAGCTTAACGAATCACAATAGTCCTCTATAGCTTGCTCATCATAGCCGCCATCCGTTTACATGTTGGCTTATTGACAAAATCTTCAACCGTAATACCTGCAACATCAGAAACTAAAAGATTTATGCGCACGAGGGTCAGCTCTCCAACTTGAGCTCAGTGAGAAAACAAAACAATGCAACAAACATATGCATGCATTCAATTCATAACTGTGGTCTGGTTTATAGTTTGCAATGTGCTATAGAAAGGTTCGGAGGCCGCCTCACCTCTATACACGAGTGTGTGAAGCCACCCAATGAAAACGACACTGTCGACCCCACATGGACCCACTATGGCACAATACACCCCAATGAAAACGGCATTGAAGTACCGGTTGATACCATACCAACACGTAAGCCCCTGTTGGCGAGGGCTTGCAAAATGGGCTCGCAACTAACTAATCCTAATGGCAAACAGTGTATCCAAGGCCTCACCCCAGCATCCCTCAATACGTCCATAGAGATAGAGCTAAGGCCCTCCGACAGAGTTGAAGACTACACGGTCCGAGACCACCTCCCCTGATGCCCTACGACGTAATAGTTCGGCTAAGGTAATGGCGATACGACGATGTTAGTGGACAAGACTTGTATAGAGCTATGGCACAATATACCCAATGAAAATGGCATTGAAGTACCGGTTGATACCATCCCCTATCCGCATCAAGTACACCAACATTTGCTTAGTGGACATGACTTGAGTAGAACTATGGCACAATATATCCCAATGAAAACGACATTGAAGTACCGGTTGATACCATCCCCTACCCGCACCATGTACACCAGCCAAACACAAATATTCACATGCCTATTCCTATCATCATCATCATCATCATCATCATGTTATAAACAATGAAATTAAATATGCATGAACAGTAATAATAAAAATATTGGATGACATGTTGAATGCACATTACAAGCATACACGCATACAATCAGTCATGGCATTGGGCTCAAGAAATAAAAATAGTTTATTATTAGCCAATTAATTTATGTCTTGTTCCCTCACCTTTGCTTGAGTGTAGATCCTCTTTCAAGCTTTAATAATCACTTTTATATCAATAGGAAAACTTAACAAGTCGATAGATTTTAGTTAGAATTCATTCAAACAATTTTAGGCTTGCTGTTAAGCTAGGGTCGCAGGTAGGGTAGCAGTTTTCTACGACCCCAGGGTGTAGGGTCGATGCTAGGGTTGGATGTTCCATCGACCCTAGGTGCGACCACAGCTTCCCTGGACTTTCCAAAAGCTGGGGGTCGATCCTGTGGTCTGGTAGGGTCAGTTCCTAATCGACCCTACGTGCGACCGCACGTGGTTTGAGTTGACTTTTCTATTCTACAGTCCATTCATTCATGTTTGGGTCCTTTGGCTTACTTTTATAGTTCATTCTATGATTGTTCTATGGCTCAAAACTCCAAGTTACTCACTTTTCATAGTTTTTCATGATTTCCATTGGAATTCATCCATGGATGGATGGTATTAGGGTTTCTCCTAACCTAACTTCATCATAAACTATTATAAGCTTTCAATTCAGATAGGGATTGAGGTTCATACCTTCTGTAGTCTGAGTTTTAAAGATTTCTCTGAGCTTCTTCTTCTTCCTTAGCCTTTTCTTCAAGTTTTCCTACTTTTCTTCTCTTCCTTCTCTTCTCTTTCTCTCATCAATTAGGGTTCTAAAAGGAGTGAAAGTGGCTTAGGGACATCCTATTTATAGAGAAAAACCTCTCAAAATAAGTCCCATTGAGTTTAGGAAAGGTCCCAATCAAAATTAAAAAAGTTTTCTAATTTTCGGTTCGTGCTATTTTTGCTGTTTTCCTAGGGTTGATGCTAGGGGGTCGATGAAGGGGTTGGACAATTCGAGACCCCTACGACCCCACAACCAAAAAGTCATGGGTTGGACTTCTTTTGAGGTGGGGTCGACCCTGCCTGTTTGGGTATTCGACCCTACCCTCCTTTTGACTGTTTTTGAGTAAAATTTTATATTGGGTCTTGGGTTTCATCACACACTTGGTCCACTTGGCTCGACCATGATATGTAGACTGGTCACGACACGAAATGTAAGGTTAGACCGGGTTCATGGCGTACGGGTGTTACAACTCCACTACCCTTAAAAGAAATTTCATCCTTGAAATTTGAACGTACGGATCTTACAACTCCCCCCTCCTTAAAATAAATATTGTCCTCAAAATTTGAATTTACTTCAGAGTCAATAGGTGGTGTGTCACACCCCAATTCTGAACCAACCATAATGGGGTGAGTGAACCGTCATTGAACCAATGGTTCACACTAGGATCTCAATAAGATCATGTCCACTCATACAAACCATTGCACATAATCACAATCAGAATATAATAAATACAGCGGAAGTCTTTAAATAAATGAACTGAGTATTCTATTGATAAAATTAAATAAGTATCCAATTATCCAAATTCTAAACGTAGTTAAATATCTTTACATCACTTTAATAAAATAACTGAAACAAATAAAATAAAGTCAAAGGTACACGCAGAAAGGGCACTCGCATGAAGCGTCATGCTCGTCCTCTCCTGCCTGTACGTCCAGAGCAGCAACACCTCCATATGCCGGAGCGTTCATATAATCGTCCACCGTGTAACCTGCATCAAAATCTAAAAACAATGTATATACAAAGGGTGAGCTCACAACTTAGTTCAGTAAGACAATCAGACAGTGTATCAATATTATATGCATGAGTAACAATCATTTTATGCTGTGGTCTGGTTCAAGTTTACAATGTGCTATAGAAAGGTTCGGAGGCCGCCTCACCTCTATACACGAGTGTGTAGCATCGCACAGTAGACCACACTACCACCGACCCACATGCACTCATCATGGAATAGAGATAGAGCTAAGGCATCCACTACCTCCCCTGATACTCTACCCATACCAATAGATAAGCCCCTCTCGGCTAGGGCTTGTAAACTGGGCTCACAACTAACCAATCCTATATGTCATCACTGTAGGCTCCATCCTAGTATAGCTCACTACGGCATAGAGATAGAGCTAGAGCGTGGTGGCCAGACTGGAGACCACAATGCCACACCTCCCCCTGATGCCCTATCCGCATCAAGCATACTAACACAGAACAATACACAAGTAGGCCCTATCCCAACATAACTCCCTACGGCATAGAGATAGAGCTAAAGCATCGTGGCCAGGCCAGAGACCACATGTCAGAGACCACAGTGCCACAACATCGTGGCCAGGCCAGCGATCACATGCCAGAGACCACAGTGCCACGACCTTCCCCTGATGCCCTACCCGCACCAAGCATGCTAAGATAGAATACTACAAAAAGGTGTCAGTGTGACGAATGATCCCAGGCCCCAAGCCCTTCCCATTCCACACAGCAACGAAAACAACCACATGCCTAACAATCACATCCTATCACATGGAATATGCATGAACAATAATAATAACTGAAAATAAAAGATAACATGTGAATATGCACAACCATCACATCATATATTCAGGGTTATTATTAACAACGTTTTACTGTCCTTTATTTATTAGGGTTTAGGTCAGATTCCCTTACCTGACGCTCGTTTGATAGCTTGCTCCACGTCGCAAGATCCAAACATGCTATCACAGAGTCCTACATTATATTAGGGTTCAATTAGATTAGTTTCTTAGGGTTTCATGTTGGTCGGAAACCAACAGAGTTCAAAACCAGCCTTTCAGAGCTGACCGGTCGCAACATACCGGTCGCAGCTCTGTGGGAAAACTAGCAACCGGTATGGTCGACCGGTATGTCTCCGAAAGACCATACATTAGATTTTTCAACTGCCATCGATCAATCTCCATGGATTTCCAGGGTTTCTCCTATCCATTCTAAGTCTGGGCTTTGAGTTAGAGTTATCTCCAACTCATTCAAGTCTAGTTTTGATGATAATCATCCTAGAACTCGAATCTAGGGTTTGATGGCAAATTAAGGTTTAATGTCCAATTAGGGTTTAGATCAATACCTGCTTTGCATGGTATTGATCCAACCATACTAACTATCCTAGAGTCACAATGTAAGAGGAATGTTTCAAAACACATACCGTCGACTGGCGTAAGGTGAACGTCGTCGAACGGCAATGGCGGCACTTCCTTCTTCTTCCTAGCTCCTTCTCCTTCTCCAATCTCCTTCTCCTCTCTAGGGTTTGTGAGGATCAATGGAAGGGATTCTAGGAGGCTTAGAGGGGTTTTAATAGGCTAGGAATTAGGTTTTGGAAGCCTCTTAGGATTAGGATTGTCTTAGGATTAGGAATTAGGAAGTGGGACCTGCAGAGATCTAATTCCGGATCTTGGTAGTCTGCTGCGCAGACCATACCGATCGACCGGTACCATAGACCAGTACCATCGACCGGTATGAATGAAATTCATACTTAAGTTGGTCTGGTTGGTCTGATTTTGAACCTGATTGTCATCCGCTCGTCCCGTCTGGCCCGGTGATGATCGGAAGACCTGTTACGACATGAAATCAAGGTTTAGATCGGGTTCACGGAGTGCGGGTCTTACAACTCCCCCACCCTTAGAAGAAATTTCGTCCCCAAAATTTACATGTAGGTCTCACAACTCCCCCACCCTTGAAAGAAATTTTGGCCTCAAAATTTGAACGTACCTTGATCGTCGAAAAGGTTAGGATACTCCTTTCTCATCGCGCTCTCCTCCTCCCAAGTAATCTCTTTGACATCTTGGCTTTTCCAATGCACCTTCACATAATGGATATCCTTGCTCGAAGTTGCTGTACCTTTCGGCTTGAGAGCATCACAGGTACCACTTCAAATGTTAAGTCCTCTGTCAAGTCTAGGGGGTCTGCTGTCAAGATGTGTGATGGATCCCTGATATATTTCTTCAATAATGATACATGGAACACATCATGGACACTTGACATAGATGGTGGTAGGGCCAATTGATGTGCCACATTACCACGTCTGGTCCATATCTCGTTTGGTCCCACATACCTGGGGCATAGCTTCCCCTTCTTACCAAACCGTTTCAGCCCTCGCACAGATGATATCTTTAAGAATACCTTGTCACCTACTGCAGACTCCAGATTCGACGTCGGTTATCCGCATAGTGCTTCTGGCGAACTTGAGTTGTTCTTACTCTTTCTTGATCTGATCAATCACTCGACAAGTTTCTTCAACGAACTCTGATCCTACACTCCTTCTTTTTCCCACCTCATTCCATAAGAGAGGTGTACGACACTTCTTCCCATAAAGTGCTTCATATGGAGCCATTTGGATTGTAGCCTAGTAGCTGTTGTTATAAGCAAACTCGATAAGCGATAGCTTCTCGTCCCAGACTCCCTTGAAATCTAGGGCACAAGCTCGGAGCATATCTTCTAAAATTTGAATGGTTCGTTCTGACTGCCCGTCCGTCTGAGGGTGAAAAGCTATACTGAACTTCAACTTTGTTCCCATAGCTTTCTGTAATCCTTCCCAGAACTTTGATGTAAAACGGGGATCTCTATCAGATACTATACTCTCTGGGACGCCATGAAGTCTGACTATATTATCTACATATAGCTTGGCCAGCTTCTCCATGGTATACTGAGGTCTGACAACAATGAATCGAGATGTCTTGGTGAGTCGATCGACTATAACCCAAACTGCATCCACCGACCTTGGTGTCAAGGGTAGGCCAGTGACGAAATCCATTGTGATACAATCCCACTTCCAAGCAAGTTTCGGTAATGGCTGTAGTAAACCTGCGGTCTCTGCCTTTTCACTTTAACTTGCTGGAAATTTAGACATTGGAATACGAAACAAGCTATATCTGCTTTCATACCCCTCCACCAATATAATCTTCTTAAATCATGGTACATTTTGGTACTTCCTGGATGTACCGAGTATGGAGTGTAATGAGCTTCTGTCATAACTCTATCTCTGATATTTAAGTTCTCACTCTCAGGTATACATAATCGTCCACGATACTTGAGTACCTTGTCTAAATCCAAGGTAAAGTCAGGATTGCTATTACCTTTCTCTAGGTCTTCTTGTACCGTCTTGAGGTGTGGATCCTGTAGGATTGCTACTTTGACCTCATCTATGAGATCCGATGAGATCTTTAAGGCTATGAACATCAATGTAAACTTATGAATTAAGCCCTGTTCCACTGGATCTCTTGCAGTCTCTATTACATACTCTTCATCATTCTCTGTTGAGCTCGAGGCTGCAGCACATAATGCAGCATTTGTACTTGGTCCTGCCTCCGGTTTCAATGCCCACTTTCTGCTTAAGGCGTCAGCCACAACATTTGCCTTACCCGGATGGTACTGGATGTCACAATCATAATCTTTTAATAACTCCAACCATCTCCTCTGTCTCATATTCAGGTCCTTCTGAGTGAAAAGATAGGTTAAGCTCTTGTGATCTAACTTAATCTGGAACTTTTCATCGTAAAAGTAATGTCTCCAAGTCTTGATTGCATGTATTATCGCTACTAACTCTAAGTCATGTATAGGATAATTCTTCTCATGCTCTTTCAACTGTCTTGATGCGTAGGCAATCACCTGTTCTCCTTGCATCAATACACATCCAAGACCCAACCCTGAAGCGTCCGTATATAGGGTAAACGGTATGCCTGGTGCTGGGATGGTCAAGATAGGTGCAGAGACTAGTCTTGACTTCAAAGTCTGAAAGTATTTCTCACACTCCTCTGACCATATAAACATCTCTCCCTTCTTGGTTAGTCGGGTAAGTGGAACGGCGATCCTTGAGTAGTCTTCCACGAATCTTCTATAGTAACCAGCCAATCCAAGGAAACTACGAATCTTTGCAACTGATTTTGGTGCTTCCCATCCTACTATAGCAGCTATCTTACTTGGATCTACCTTGATACCATCTTCAGATACTACGTGGCCCAAGAAAGCCACCTCCTTCAGCCAAAATTCATACTTCTTGAACTTGGCATAAAGCTTTTCCCTTCTCAGCCATTGTAGGGCTGCCCTCAAATGTGTTGTATGAGCCTCCCTGTCCTTTGAGTAGACCAATATGTCATCGATGAATACGATGACCGAAGTGTCCAACATATCATGAAACACTCGGTTCATCAGTTCCATGAACGACGCTGGGGCATTGGTCAACCCGAACGACATAACTAGAAACTCATAATGCCCATACCTTGTCCTGAAAGCAGTCTTTGGGATATCTCCAGCCTTGATCTTTAATTGGTGATACCCTGATCTGAGATCAATCTTCGAGAAAACCTTTGCACCCTGTAACTGATCGAACAGATCATCGATCCTAGGCAAAGGATATCGATTCTTGATGGTTAACTTGTTCAGCTCTCGGTAGTCGATATATAGCTGTACACTACCACCCTTCTTCTTGACGAACAATACAGGTGCTCCCCATGGCGATATGCTTGGTCGTATGAAACCCTTATCTAGCAATTCTTGTAATTGGGTCTTCAACTCCTCTAATTTTGTAGGGGCCATCCTGTACGGTGCTTTAAACACTGGTGCCGACCCTGGCATTAGGTCTATCACGAACTATGTTGTCACACCTCAATTCTGCACTATTCAGAATGGTGTGATGAACCGCTAGCAAACCAACGGTTTAACCAGGATCTCGGACAGACGATATCCATTTTATCTAAACCTCATACATCCACATTCATAATCAGAATAAATACACAATAGCGGAAGTCTTATAGTAAAATGAACTGAGAATCTAGTGTGATATTAATAATTAAATAGAAAATTATTCTGTATCAACTAAGACATAAATAAATATCAAATACATGTCTTTACTAAATCCAAATAATGAAAATAAAATCTAATCGAATACACATGAGTTGCACTCACAAGAGGAGTCATGCGTATCCACTTCATCTTCAACTTTCATCGCCGCCATGTGCCCGTACACTGGAGCATCGACATAATCTTCGACGGTAGTACCTGCATCATCAACTAAAAATATTCGACGTCGAAGGGGTGAGCACACATCATGGCTCAGTGAGCAAACAAAACAATGCAATAATACATATGCATGCATTCAGTTCATATCTTTGGTCTGGTTTATAGTTTGCAATATGCAATAGAAAGGTTTGGGTGGTCAAAGGTTAACGTTTATTGACCCCTCCTCTATACACAAGTGTGTGACGCCGTCTGAAGGTAACGTTTATCGTCGACTCACAAGCACCCAATTCATGAATATTGTACAACAAAGGTTAACGTTTATTGTTGTACAGTGCCATACCAACACGTAAGCCCCTGTTGGCGAGGGCTTGCAAACTGGGCTCGCAACTAACCAATCCTAATGCCAAACAGTGTATCCAAGGCCTCACCCCAGCATCCCTCAGAATGACCATAGAGATAGAGCTAAGGCCCCCCGGTAGAGTCAGAGACTACAAGGACCGAGACCACCTCCCCTGATACTCTACGACGTAATAGTTCTGCTAAAGTAATGGTGATATGACGATGCTAATGCATAAGACTTGAGTTAGAGATAGAGCTAGAGTGTTGAAGCCCAGCCTATGACACCCCCCTGATACTCTCTTGCATCAAGTACACCAACCACACACATACATTCACATGCCTATTCCTATCATCATCATCATCATCATCATGTTATAAACAATAAAGTAATTATGCATGAACAAATAATAGAAATATTGGATGACATGTTGAATGCACATACAAGCATACACACATAGAATCAATATGGCATTGGACTCAAGAAATAAAAATAGTTTGTTATTAATCAATTAGTTTAGAGTCTTGTTTCCTCACCTTAGCTTGCTAGTAGATCCTCTTTCAAGCTTTAAAATCACCTTTATATTGTTATTATATTACTAAAAGACCTAACAAAGTCAATAGAATTTAATTAGAATTAATTCTGAATTTAAAAACCATTCTGTTAACTGGGGGTCGATGCTAGGGTCTGAGTTATGATCGACCCTGGGTGCGACCACCCCTATTCTGGGCTTCTCGAACACTGGGGGTCGATGCTCAGGGTCTGGTAGGGTCGATTGGCCATCGACCCCCCATGCGAACCCCTGTGGGTTTTATCAATTTTTCATCATTCAGTCCATTCTTCATGGTTGGGGTCCTATGGCTTGCTCCTACAGTCCATTCCACACATGTTCTATGGCCTAGAACCGTGATTCATTCACCTATATGGCTTTCATGATTTCTCCCATGGTTTTTCATGAAAACCTAACCATGGGTTGATGGTTTTGGTTTCTCCGAGATCATACCCTCTTCATTATCTACCCTAAGGTCTTTAGAAACTCATGGAAATAGTATCCATACCTGAGAAGAATACTCCTTCTTTGAAACTCTTCTCCTTTTTGCCTTCTTCTCTTCTTTCCTTCTCTTCTTCTTCTCTTCCTTCTCCTCTCTTTCTCTCAATTCAATTAGGATTGTAAAAGGAGTGAAAGAGGCTTAGGGACGTCCTATTTATAGAGTAGAAACTCCTAAAATAAGTCCCATTGAGATTAGGAAGGAATCCCTTTGAAATTAGAAAAGTTTCCTAATTTTAGTTTTGAACTGTTTTTACCGAGTACCGGGGGTCGATAGGTGGGGTCGGAGATCCCGTCGACCCCTAGTCCTTAAATTGTCTGACCCCCCATATAAAACTGGGGGTCTGACTTCTATACTGGGGGGGTCCGACCCTCCCTTGCTGGGTATGCGACCCTCCCCTTATTTTAAGTATTTTTGGGTCAGTTTAATACCTGGGATCGTGATCTCCTTCATGCACTTAGTCCATTTGGCTCAACCATGATGGGTAGACCTGGTTCAAGGTGGTAAGACTGGGTTAGTTTGATACGGGTCTTACATCTGTAGCCCTGTCTGGAGGTAGACCTGTGAGATCTTCTGGAAATACATCTGGAAACTCTCGCACCACATCTAGATCTTCCATCTTTGGCACCTCAGCAGTGATGTCAACTACAGACACTAAATACCCCACTCCTCCCTTTTCTAAGCATCTCTTAGCTTTTAGGGCGGAGAGGATCAGTTTCTGCTTCCTAGGTAACTTGGTCCCGGTGAAGCTAAACTCTTTTCTTTTTTCATCTTTAAGCACAAGCTTCTTTTCACCACATAATAAGTTGGCTGAATGCTGGCCTAACCAATCCATTCCCAAGATGACGTCAAAGTCTACCATCTCGAGTTGAACCAGATTAGCTTCTAGATCTCGGCCGTCAATGCTAACTGTACATGGTCCAAAATATTTGTTCAACGCCACTTCGACTCCTAGTGGGGACCGAACTATCAAACTTGGGTTTAGATGCTTGACAGGTAATTCCATTTGCTTCCCGAAAGAAATAGAAACAAAAGAGTGCATGGCCCCAGAGTCAAAGAGTACTCTGGTAGGTATACCAGCTATATTTACAGTTCTTAAAATTTAATTATCCCTTAGTTCTGCATGCTCACACGCATAATTAAATATTAAGCTAAATAGGAAGGGATAAAATCATACCAGTGACTACATCAAGTGATGCGGCTATCTCTTCGGTGGTGACTGCAAATACCTTTCCTTGTTGTGGAGGTTGTTTCTTAGGTAGAGTGCAGGTCTTTGCAATATAACCCAGTTGCTGACAGTTGAAACATTTAATGTTCGGGTTTTGTCCAGTGAACTGTGGCGGTGGTGGTGCAGTGGTGTTTCTTATAGGCACCATGGTGGACTGAGCCCTGTATGGGCAGAATGATCTATTATTACCGCCACCTGAAGTCTCAGTAGCCAGTCTCTTCAGTCCCCTGTTCTGAGCAAAGAAACTGTCCTTTTAACTTGATTCAATCACTCTAGCAACTTGTACAGCCTCATTATAAACCTTTTTCTCCAGACCCAAGATGTGCTCTCTAATCTTTCACGCAGTCCCATGGTGAACCTACGTGTCTTGGTTTCTTCTTCTTGCATGCTTGCTGGTGCAAAGAAAAATAGCTCTTCGTACCTTTGCTGGTAAGCATCCACAATCGACTGAGACTGTTGTAGATTGAGGAATTCTTTCTCCATCTGATCTCTGAAGCTCTTTAGGAAATATTTATCGAAGAAGGCTCCCTTGAATATAGCCCAATCGATCTGAGCAAGCTTTGTTTCCAAATACGTCCGTGTAGAATTCCACCAGGCGTTTGCGTCCTCTTTGAGCATATGTGTGGCAAACAGTACCTTCTCATCCTCAGAACATGTCATCAGACGGAAATTCTTCTCCATCTCAGCAACCCATTGTGCAGGCCACAACGGTTTCCCCGATTTCCCTATGAAAGTAGGGGGTTTCAACTTCAAAAACCTATCCACTACTAGGCTCAGATCGTGCTGCTCCTGTGTATTCATTCTTTACCATGGTGGTGGGTACGGGTAGGCTCCCTGGTAAGCAGACGATGATGGGATGCCATCCTACGGACGTAGATAGATAACCTGCCTATCAGCGATGAGGATTTGGAGGCTCATCCTCGCCCACTCAGGAGGGTAGCAGCAGCTGATGATGAGGGTGGCGATGATTGGATGGAGGATGTTCCAACACCAGCACCCAGCCCACCTAAGAAGCGGGACCATCTCAGCCTCCTCCCGACACCGTGATGGGTATGTTCACGGAGCTCAGGGACGCTCAGCATGAGATGAGCCGTGACTTGGGGCACTTGGCTCGCAGCCTCAGAGTCACTCAGGATCAGGTGTACTGGCTTAGGGTCGCTTACGAGCGGGATTATGACATAACGGACCCTATTCCTCCTAGGCCCCCTACCCCATGATTTTCTTCTTATTTTCTCTCTCTTAACAGTTTATATAACAGGGTAACTGTCCGGTTTGTGGACCGGACCTTGTAGCACTTTTAACTTTATCACTCTTTACTCTTAATAGAAGTTTTTCTGGTCCTTCCTAACTAGAGCATGTGCATTATTAAATTTCATATTTACTATAGTATATTATGCTCTTTCTTAATCAGTCTCAGGTATCAAACAGTGCTTATGGTGTGTTGTATTGCATTTTTAATTTTCCTATATCAGTTCATCGACTTAGTTAAGTGTAATATGGTTTGTTGGACAGAGCCCCAGAGCTCTGATACCAAGTTGTCACACCCCAATCCTGAACCAACCAGAATGGTGTGAGTGAATCGTCATTGAACCAATGGTTCACACCAGGATCTCAATAAGACCGTGTCCACTCATACAAACCATTGCACATAACCACAATCAGAATATAATAAATATAGCGGAAGTCTTTAAATAAATGAACTGAGTATTCTATTGATAAAACTAAATAAGTATCCAATTATCCAAATTCCAAACGTAGTTAAATATCTTTACATCACTTTAATAAAATAACTGAAACAAATAAAATAAAGTCAAAGGTACACGCAGAAAGGGCACTCGCATGAAGCGTCATGCTCGTCCTCTCCTGCCTGTACGTCCAGAGCAGCAACACCTCCATATGCCGGAGCGTTCATATAATCGTCCACCGTGTAACCTGCATCAAAATCTAAAAACAATGTATATACAAAGGGTGAGCTCACAACTTAGCTCAGTAAGACAATCAGACAGTTTATCAATATTATATGCATTAGTAACAATCATTTTATGCTGTGGTCTGATTCAAGTTTGCAATGTGCTACAGAAAGGTTTGGAGGCCGCCTCACCTCTATACACGAGTATGTAGCATCGCACAGTAGACCACACTACCACCGACCCACATGCACTCATCATGGAATAGAGATAGAGCTAAGGCATCCACTACCTCCCCTGATACTCCACCCATACCAATACATAAGCCCCTACTGGCTAGGGCTTGTAAACTGGGCTCACAACTAACCAATCCTATATGTCATCACTGTAGGCTCCATCCTAGTATAGCTCACTACGGCATAGAGATAGAGCTAGAGCGTGGTGGCCGGGCTGGATACCACAATGCCACACCTCCCCCTGATGCCCTACCCGCATCAAGCATACTAAGACAGAACAATACGCAAGTAGACCCTATCCCAACATAACTCCCTATGGCATAGAGATAGAGCTAAAGCATCGTGGCCAGGCCAGAGACCACATGTCAGAGACCACAGTGCCACAACATCGTGGCCAGGCCAGCGACCACATGCCAGAGACCACAGTACCACGACATTCCCCTGATGCCCTACCCACACCAAGCATGCCAAGATAGAATACTACAAAAAGGTGCCAGTGTGAGGAATGATCCCAGGCCCCAGGCCCTTCCCATTCCACACACCAACGAAAACAACCACATGCCTAACAATCACATCCTATCACATGGAATATGCATGAACAATAATAATAACTGAAAAACAAAGATGACATGTGAATATGCACAACCTTCACATCATATATTCAGGGTTATTATTAACAACGTTTTACTGTCCTTTATTTATTAGGGTTTAGGTCAGATTCCCTTACCTGACGCTCGTTTGATAGCTTGCTCCACGTCGCAAGATCCAAACGTGCTATCACAGAGTCCTACATTATATTAGGGTTCAATTAGAATAGTTTTTTAGGGTTTTACGTTGGTCGGAAACCAACAGAGTTCAAAACCAGCCTTTCAGAGCTGACCGGTCGCAACATACCGGTCGCAGCTCTGTGGGAAAACTAGCAACCGGTATGGTCGACCGGTATGTCTCCGGAAGATCATACATTAGATTTTTCAACTGCCGTCGATCAATCTCCATGGATTTCCAGGGTTTCTCCTATCCATTCTAAGTCTGAGCTTTGAGTTAGAGTTATCTCCAACTCATTCAAGTCTAGTTTTGATGATAATCATCCTAGAACTCGAATCTAGGGTTTGACGAAAAATTAGGATTTAATGGCCAATTAGGGTTTAGATCAATACTTGCTTTGCATGGTATTGATCCAACCATACTAACTATCCTAGAGTCACAATGTAAGAGGAATGATTCAAAACACTTACCGTCGACTGGCGTAAGGTGAGCGTCGTCAAATGACAATGGCGGCACTTCCTTCTTCTTCCTATCTCATTCTCCTTCTCCAATCTCCTTCTCCTCTCTAGGGTTTGTGAGGATCAATGGAAGGGATTCTAAGAGGCTTAGAGGAGTTTAAATAGGTTAAGAATTAGGTTTAGGAAGCCTCTTAGGATAAGGAAAGTCTTAGGATTCGGAATTGGGAAAGTGGGACCCATAGAGATCCAATTCCGGATCTTGGTAGTCTGCTGCGTAGACTATACCGATCGACCGATACCATAGACCGGTACCATCGACCGGTATGAATGAAATTCATACTTAAGTTGGTCTGGTTGGTTCGATTTCGTACCTGATTGTCATCCGCTCGTCCCGTCTGGCCCGGTGATGATCGGAAGACCTGTTACGTCATGAAATCAAGGTTTAGATCGGGTTCACAGAGTGCGGGTCTTACATGGTGTGAGGACAAAGAGGGAAATCTTGGAAGTCGCCACCTATATTAAGGTCTAGGACCATAGAAATGTGAAATCTCACCCCAAGGTAAAACTTCGATTGACTCATGACCCTTAGATTGGATTTCTAGTCCATCAGAGATTTGGGTAAGCATTAGGTTATAGTTATGGGAAGGGGTTAGGCACCCAAACCGCCCGATCGAAATCGATCTCCTATGCCTTTCCTATGCTAGACTCTATCTGTTAAACCAAACCAAACCAAGGGGTTTGTTATCATTGAACCGAATCTGTATCCATCTGATTGCCTACGTATTATGGAATTATTCCGAAAATCAGGTTCACCATCGTAGTTCAGGTGTGATTAAAGTTTATGGATGTGATTTATGATTGTGCATGATTAAGTTCATTGTTCATATTGAAGTTTATGCTTGAAAGATTGAGAAACCCTATGGGTTAGGATCTGGATAGTCCATGTGGACTGATAGATAGTCCTAGTGGATCTAAGAATAACCCTATTTGGGTCACATATGGATAACCCTATCTGGGTTGGAATGTGGATAACCCTATCTGGGTTGAAATGTGGATAAATATCCTAGTGGATCTATGGATAGTCCAAGTGGACTAAGATGTGGATCTGAATTTGGGATTCTTCCAAATGGCCTACGTATCCTAGGGTTTGCCCTAGGAATCTGAATCCACGTAGTTCGGGCTGGATAACCCTATTTGGGTCAAAATGTGGGTAAGTATCCTAGCGGATCTATGGATAGTCCGAGTGGGCTAAGGTTTGGATAACCCTTTTTGGGTTGGAATATGGATAGATATCCTAGTGGATCTATGGATAGTCCGAGTGGACTAAGGTGTGAATAACCCTATTTGAGTTAAAATATGGGGGATATCCTAGTGGATCTATGGATAGTCCGAGTGGACTAAATTGTGGATCCAAATTTGGGTTTCTCCCAAATGGCCTACGTATCCTAGGGTTTGACCTAGGAATCAGAATCCACGTAGTTCGGGCTGGATAACCCTATTTGGGTCAAAATGTGGGTAAGTATCCTAGCGGATCTATGGATAGTCCGAGTGGACTAAGGTTTGGATAACCCTTTTTGGGTTGGAATATGGATAGATATCTTAGTGGATCTATGGATAGTCCGAGTGGACTAAGGTGTGGATAACCCTATTTGGGTTAAAATATGGATAGTCCGAGTGGGCTAAGGTTTGGATAACCCTTT
The DNA here is from genome assembly GCA_028583415.1 of Protea cynaroides. Classification (NCBI taxonomy): domain Eukaryota; kingdom Viridiplantae; phylum Streptophyta; class Magnoliopsida; order Proteales; family Proteaceae; genus Protea; species Protea cynaroides. Next base: position 77,790,064 of record CM053275.1, read on the forward strand.
TTGGGTTGGAATATGGATAGATATCTTAGTGGATCTATGGATAGTCCGAGTGGACTAAGGTGTGGATAACCCTATTTGGGTTAAAATATGGGGGATATCCTAGTGGATCTATGGATAGTCCGAGTGGACTAAATTATGGATCCGAATTTGGGTTTCTCCCAAATGGCCTATGTATCCTAGGGTTTGACCTAGGAATCAGAATCCGCGTAGTTCAGGCTGGATAACCCTATTTGGGTCAAAATGTGGGTAAGTATCCTAGTAGATCTATGGATAGTCCAAGTGTGCTAAGGTTTGGATAACCCTTTTTGGGTTGGAATATGGATAGATTTCCTAGTGGATCTATGGATAGTCCGAGTGGACTAAGGTGTGGATAACCCTATTTGGGTTAAAATATAGGGGATATCCTAGTGGATCTATGGATAGTCCGAGTGGACTAAATTGTGGATCCGAATTTGGGTTTCTCTCAAATGGCCTACGTATCCTAGGGTTTGACCTATGAATCAGAATCCACGTAGTTCGGGAAAATAACCTGTTCTTGATTAGAAAGTGAGAACCTGTTCTAGGTTTGGATTGAGAACCTATTCTAGGTTTAGGATTTAGAGCCTATTCTAGGTTTAGGGTTTACCGAGGGGCAAAATCATCCTAAATTACCCTTTTCATCCTGAATTCTAATTTTGGAAGGTTTGGCAAAGCATTTTTCTTTCTTTATTTAGGCCTTTATTATTCCCATTATGCCCTTCCTAAGAATGTGGGTGCCTAAATGTACGTCCCCACACCTAATATGTTTGCTAGGTGTACAGATATGGCAGTTTGACTAGGATGTTGTATAAATTAAATTATTGTCCAAAATAGAATATTCTATCTAAATATGGCATATAAAACATTTATGGTAAGAAATTCACATGTAGTAAGATTGTTTAAAATCTCTCAAATATGACATTATTGCAAATAATGCAAGGGCCTATATGGCATGATCTAATATGCTATCTAAGCATGACAATTCCTAATATGGCAATGGCAATGAGCATCCAAACATGGCAATGAGCATCCAAACATGGCAATGAGTGTCTAAATATGGCAATGAGCATCTAAATATGACAATGAGCATCCAAATATGACAATAAGCATCCAAATATGGCAATGAGAATCTAATATGGCAATGAATATCCAAATATGACAATGAGCATCCAAATATTCATGATGAAAAATTCAACGGTATAAATCACTATTAATGGTAATCTAACCGTTCAAATTTATTTCAATCACTCCAAAAGATAATCTAACGGTCCAAATCACTCAAGATGGTAATCCATCCGTTCAGATTCATTTAAATCAGTTTTTATGTCATCCAATGGTTCAGATCATTTAAATCAAAAATCCAATCATTCTGCTTTATTTAAATCAATCACAAAGATGATCCAACGGTTTAGATTCATTTAAAATGATAATCTAACCGTTTAGATTTATTTAAACTCACTTATAATGAACATCTAGCAATTTAGATCCTGAATCAACATTCAATGGTCCATATTTAATCATTAAAGATTCCAAATCGATGATCAATAAAAATTCCAGACTAATGATCCATATTAAAAATTATAGATCAATGGTACCATTTTATCACATTAAAATTTCAGCCATAGTCGAATGACCTCATTAAAAACTCAGATCATTGCATGTTTAATCCATATGAAATTCTCAAAATTGATGGCAATATTTCATTCACATAAAAATTCTCAAAATTGATGGCATGTTTGATCCACATGAAATTCTCAAAATTAATGGCAATGTTTCATTCACATAAAAATTCTCAACATTGATGACATGTTTGATCTACATGAAATTCTCAAAATTGATGGAAATATTTCATTCACATAAAATTGATGGCAAAATTTGATCCACATGAAATTCTCAAAATTGATAGCAATGTTTCATTCACATAAAAATTCTCAACATTGATGGCATGAAATTCTCAAAATTGATGGCAATGTTTCATTCACATAAAAATTCTCAACATTGATGGCATGTTTGATCCACATGAAATTCTCAAAATTGATGGTAATATTTCATTCACATAAAATTGATGGAAATATTTGATCCACATGAAATTCTCAAAATTGATGGCAATGTTTCATTCACATAAAAATTCTCAACATTGATGGCATGTTTGATCCACATGAAAATTCTCAAAATTGATGGTTATACTTATCATTCATCACACATAATCTAAAAAATTATCAATGAATGACTTTGATTTAATGAGGCATTTCAGGACTGTGATGGGAATGAGTGGGGTAATGAAGATGCAGGTGGTAAGGTAGGAGAGGTAGCAGGTTTGCATCGGTAAAGATCTGGTCATGGGTGCTGCAGATGATAAAAATAAATAAGTAAAGAAGGGAAGATGTCACACCCCAATTCTGCACCATTCAGAACGGTGTGATGAACCGCTAATAAACCAACGGTTCAACCAGGATCTCTAATAGACGATATCCATTAAAAATAAAACCATGCACATCTACAACCATAATCAGAATAAATACACAATAGCGGAAGTCTTATAGTAAATGAACTGAGAACTCTAAATGTAATAATCATAATTAAAATATCAAGTTATTGTTGTATCAACTGAGACATAAATAAATAAAATATCAATTACATTCTTTTATAAATTCAAATAAAATTCTAATAGAATACGCATGAGTTGCACTCGCATGAGGGGACATGCGAATCCTCCAAGTCTTTAGCTTCCATTGCAGCAACACGCACATACACTGGAGCATTCATACAATCTTCAACTGTAGTACCTGCATCATCAACTAAAAATATTCGACGTCGAGAGGGTGAGCACACATCATGGCTCAGTGAGCAAACAAAACAATGCAACATACATATGCATGCATTCAATTCATATCTTTGGTATGATAATTAAGTTTGCAATGTGCTATAGAAAGGATAGGTGGCCAAAGGTCACGTTTATTGACGCCGCACCTCTATACACGAGTGTGTGAAGCCGCCCAAAGGTAACGTTTATTATCGACCCACATGTACCCACCATAGACAATGTACACACAAAGGTCACGTTTATTGCTGTACCAGTTGCCCATACCAACACGTAAGCCCCTGCTGGCGAGGGCTCGCAAACTGGGCTCACGACTAACCAATTCTAATGCCAATCAGTGTATCCAAGGCCTCACCCCAGCATCCTTCAATACATCCATAGAGATAGGACTAAAGCCCCCCGACAGAGTCAGAGACTACACGGTCCGAGACCACTTCCCCTCATACCCTACGACGTAATAGTTCTACTAAGGTAATGGCGATACGATGATATCAGTAGACAAGACATGAATTAGAGATAGAGCTAGAGTGCTGAGGCCCCGCCTATGACATCTCCCCCTGATACTCACTCGCATCAAGCACACCAACCACACACATACATCCACATGCCTATTCCTATCATCATCATCATCATGTTATAAACAATAATTAAATATGCATGAACAGTAATAATAGAAATATTGGATGACATGTTGAATGCACATAACAATCATACACGCATAGAATCAATCATGGCATTGGACTCAAGAGTAAAACAGTTTATTATTAACCAATTAGTTTAGGTCTTGTTCCCTCACCTTTACTTGATCATAGGTCCTCTTTCAAGCTTTAAGAATCAACTATATATCGATATTATATCACTAGAATACCTAATCAAGTCGATAAAATTTAATTAGAATTAATTCTGATTTTAAAAAGCATGTTGTTAACTGGGGGTCGATGCCAGGGTCGGAGGTTCCATCGACCCTGGGTGCTACCACCCAGATTCTGGACTTCCCGAACACTGGGGGTCGATTGTCAGGGTCTGGTAGGGTCGATTGGCCATCGACCCCCGTATGACCACCCATGGGTTTAGTCGATATTCTCATCCTTCATTCCATTCTTCGTGTTTGGGGTCCTATGGCTTGCTTCTACAATCCATTCCACACATGTTCTATGGTCTAGAACCGTAGTTCATTCACCTATATGGCTTTTATGATTTCCCCCATGGTTTTCCATGAAAACCTAACCATGAACGGATGATTTGAGTTTCTTCTAGATCATATCCTCTTCACTATCTATTCTAAGGTCTGTAGAATTACATGGAGATGGTATCCATACCTGAGAATTAGGCTTGGTTCTCTGAAGCCTTCTCTTTGATCTTCTTCTCCACTTTTCCTTCTCTTCTCTTTCTCTCAATCCAATTAGGGTTCTAAAATGAGTGAAAGAGGCTTAGGGAAGTCCTATTTATAGAGTAGAAACTCCCAAAATAAGTCCCATTGAGATTAGGAAAGAATCCCATTGAAATTTGGAAACTTTCCAAATCACGATTTCTGTCGGCAGACTGGGGGTCGATGAGGGGGTCAGAGATCCCGTTGACCCCTGGTTCTAAATTTTCTGACCCCTGGTTAAAAACTCAGGATCTGACTTTTATACTGGGGGGGTCCGACCCTACCTTGCTGGGTATGCAACCCTCCCCCTATTTTTAGTTTTTTGGGTCAGTTTAATACCTGGGATCATGATCTACCTCACGCACTTGATCCATTTGGCTCGACCATGATGGGTAGACCTGGTTCAAGGTGGTAAGACCGGGTTAATTTGATACGGGTCTTACAACTTTCCCCTACTTATAAAAATTTTGTCCTTGAAATTGTACATACCTTCCGAGTCAAATAAATGAGGATATTGCTTTCGATTTGCATTCTCTTCTTCCCATGTGATTTCTTCTATATCTCTACTTCTCCAGGTGACCTTAACATAATAGATATCACGGTTGCGTAGTCGTTGGACTTTCCGACTAGTGATTTCAGTTGGTGCTACTTCGAATGTCAAATCTTTAGTCAAATTAGGTAAGTCTATTGTCAAAACGTGTGTTGGATCCTTGACATACTTCTTTAATAAGGAAATGTGAAATACGTCATGCACACTTGACATAAATGGTGGTAGTGCCAACTGGTAAGCCACTTTCCCACACTTAGCTAAAATCTCATATGGTCCGACATATCTTGGACTTAGTTTCCCTTTCTGTCCGAACCGTTTCATTCTTCGCATAGGCGATACTTTTAAGAATACTTTGTCACCCACGACGAACTCAAGGTCTCGGCATCGGGTATCGGCATATTGCTTCTGATGATTCTGAGCTGTTCTCACTCTTTCCTTGATAATATTGACCACTCGACAAGTCTCTTCAATAAATTCCGGTCCAACAATACTACGTTCCCCAACTTCATTCCAAAACAAAGGAGTTCGACACTTTCTGCCATAACAGTGCTTCATAGGGTGACATCTGTATAGTAGCCTGATAGCTATTATTATACGCGAACTCAATCAGTGGTAACTTTTCATCCCATGATCCTTTAAAATCTATTACACATGCTCGAAGCATATCTTCTAGAATCTGAATTGAACGCTCTAACTGTCCATCTGTCTGTGGATGGAATGCAGTACTAAATTTTAGTGTTGTACCCATATCCTTTTGCAATCCTTCCCAAAACTTTGAAGTAAATCGTGGATCTCTATTGGACACAATGCTTACAGGTACACTGTGTAATCGCACAATGTTATCCACATACAGCTTAGCTAACCTCTCCAATGTATACTGAGGTCGTATAGGTATAAAGCGAGTAGTTTTAGTCAGACGGTCTACAATCACCCAAACTGCGTCAACTACTCGAGGAGTCAATGGTAATCCCGTGACGAAGTCCATAGTGATGCAGTCCCATTTCCATGCTGGTTCTGGTAAGGGATGTAACAGTCCGGCAGGTCTTTGTCATTCAACCTTTACTTTCTGACAATTTAGGCATTGAGACACGAACTTAGCTACATCTGCTTTCATTCCTCTCCGCCAATATAATTTCTTTAGATCATGATATATTTTTGTACTTCCAGGATGTATCGAATAGATGGTGGTATGGGCTTCTTTCATCAATCGGTGTCTGATGTCCAAGTTTTCTGTTTTAGGTACACATATTCTTCCTTTGTACTTCAGTACTTTTCCTTCGTCCAAGGTGAACTCAGGGTTAGTTCTACCTTTTTCGATGTCCTCTTGTACCGTTCTTAGGTAAGGGTCTGATTTGATAGCTGTCTTTACTTCATCAACTATATCCAGTATAATCTTCAATGCGGCGAACATATTTGAAAACCGATGAATAAACCCTTGGTTGGCTGATCCATTTGGTGCATCACCGTGCTTGAATACCTTTCTGTTAGTACACATTGTGGCAGTTGTGCTAACCTCTCCCTGAGATTTTATCATTTCCTTTCTACTCAACGCATCGGCTACTACATTAGCTTTCCCTGGATGATACTGGATATCACAATCATAGTCTTTCAATAGTTCCATCCATCTTCTTTGTCTCATATTCAGCTCCTTCTGATTAAATAGGTAAGTAAGACTTTTATGGTCTGATTTAATCTGAAACTTCTCCCCGTACAGATAATGTCTCCATATTTTGACAGCATGTACTACTAACGCTAGTTCCAAATCATGTGTAGAATAGTTCTTCTCATGTGTCTTCAGTTGTCTTGAGGCATAAGCAATTACTTGTTCTCCTTGCATGAGTACACATCCTAATCCCAGTCCTGACGCATCGGTGTACAAGATAAATGGTTGTCCTGGAATCAGGATGGTCAAGATTGGCGCTGATATCAATCTAGCCTTCAAGGTTTGGAAACTCTTCTCACATTTATCCTTCCAAACATACTTCTCACCCTTCTTAGTCAAACTGGTAAGAGGTACGACAATTCGGCAATAGTCTTCCACAAATCGTCGATAATATCCAGCTAGACCCAGAAAACTTCTAATTTTTGTTACGCTCTTCGGTGCTTCCCACTTTACTATAGCCTCAATCTTGCTAGGATCCACTTTAATTCCTTCTATGGATACTACATGGCCTAGAAATGCAACTTCCTTTAGCCAAAACTCACACTTTGTAAATTTGGCATAGAGCTTTTCCTTCCGTAGTCGTTGCAGAGCAGCGTTTAGATTCTTAACATGCGTTTCCTCGTCCTTGGAGTAGACTAATATATCATCAATGAATACAATAATCGACGTATCCAACATGTCATGGAAAACCCGGCTCATAAGTTCCATAAAGGTTGCTGGTGCGTTTGTCAATCCAAAAGACATGACCAAAAATTCATAATGTCCATATCTGGTCCTGAATGCTGTCTTGGTGATATCACCATCCTTAATCTTCAGCTGATGGTAGCCTGACCGAAGATCAATCTTTGAGAACACTTTGGCACCTTGCAACTGATCGAACAAGTCATCGATCCGAGGCAATGGATACCGATTCTTGATTGTCAGTTTATTCAGTTCTCGGTAGTCTATACACAAGCGAATGCTACCGTCCTTCTTCTTCACGAATAATAATGGTGCTCCCCATGCTGATATGCTAGGGTGAATATAACCCTTGTCCAGCAGTTCTTGTAGTTGTACTTTCAATTCTTTCAGTTCAGTAGGAGCCATTCTATAAGGTGCTTTCGATACTGGTGCGGCTCCAGGTATAAGATCTATAACAAACTCTGTAGCTCAGTCGGGTGGTAATCTTGGTAGTTCTTCAGGAAATACACCTGGAAAGTCATGCACGACATCAATATCTTCCATTTGTGGTGCTTCCTTGGTAAGGTCAACCACAGATACTAAATATCCGACTGCTCCTTTCTCAAGGCACTTCTTAGCCTTTAGCGCCGAGAGTATGAGCTTTCGTTTACGGGGAAGTTTGGTTCCCGAAAAACTAAACTCTGCTCCTTCCTTGTCTTTAAATGTCAGCTTCTTTTCGGCACATAATAAGTTTGCAGAATGTCGAATTAACCAGTCCATTCCCAAGATGACGTCAAAGTCTGCCATCTTAAGTTGGATCAAGGTCGCATCCAAGGTCTTTTCACCAATAAGAACTGGACATGGTCCATAACCTTTTTCTAACTCCACTTCTAATCCCATAGGTGATCGTACAAGTAGTTTGTAATCTAAGGATTTAAGGGGTAGATTTAACTTCTTTCCAAATGTCACAGATATAAAGGAATGAGTAGCTCCTGAATCAAAGAGTACTCTGGCGGGAATACCATTAATAGGTACGATACCTGTTATTTGTCTTGGTTTAGTCTACATACTCATACAATGTAATACAACTAACTAAAAATGTAAGTCATACCTGTGACCGCATCAGGCGATGCGGCAGCATCCTCAAATGTAACCGCGTAAACTCGTCCTTGATGTAGCTATTTCTTGGGCTTAGGACATTCCCTTGCTATATGTCCCACTTGGTTGCAGTTAAAACATTTTATCCCTTCAGTAATTGACTTATGTTGCTGTTGAGCTACGCGAGTAATCTTGGTTGCAGTGGTAAAGCCTTGAGCACGGAAGGGTTTGAATGTCTTGTTATTCCCTCCATTATAAGAATTTCCAGCTGGCCTTTTGATACCTCTGTTTTGCATGAAATAACTCTCCTTCTGGCTCGATTCTATAACTCGAGCAATTTGTGCCGCTTCATTATAAATTTTCTTTTCATGTCCCAGAACGTGCTCGCGGATGCTTCCCCTAAGCCCCATGACGAACCTTCGGGTCTTTGTGTTTTCCTCTTGCATACTAGTGGGTGCAAAGAAGAACAGCTCTTCATAACGCTGTTGATACGCATCCACGGTCATCTTCCCCTGATATAAACTCAGGAACTCTCTTTCCATAGAATCTCTGAAACTTCTCGGAAAGTACTTCTCAAAGAATGCCTCTTTATAAATATCCCAAGTCAGTTGGGCATGCTTTGTAAGTAAATACGTCCTGGTGGACCTCCACCAATGGTGTGCATCTCCTTTCAGCATAAAGGTGGCACATAACACTTTTTCTTCTTCATTTAGTGTCATCATCATAAAGTTTCTTTCCATTTCGTCAACCCAGTGTGCCAGCCATAAAGGATCTACTGGCTTGCCATTGAATTCTCTGGGCTTTAGTTTCAGAAAACGCTCCACCAGTCTGGAGTAGTCTAGTTGATGCGGGACATACGCTCCATACATAAGTGGTTGGTATTGATATCCACCTTGAGCTATCTCAGGATTCGGTACTTAAGCCTGCATGATAGGAGTCTGAGGTGTGTGGGGTACTGTGTTACTCCCCCCTGGTGCTGTGCTTGCCTGTCCAGCTGGCATTGGAGGTATTTGTGCAGCTGAAAGAGTTATGCCTATGGCAGCTTGGATAGTAGCTTGTGCCTGTTGCATCTGTTGCAGCTGTTGGGCCAAGTTCATTATGACTGTGGCCAAGTCTGTAGGTGGAGCTGGCAGATTGGTAGGATTTGCTTGCCCATTTATGACGGACGGTGCCGTGTTCATATTCCCTTGTGTTCCCGGTTGTGTCTGGTTATCTTCCCCCACAGGTGGTGGTAGAATAGAGTTACGGCTCTGTCTGGTTACTCTGCGTCCCGCCATTTATTAATCTGATAGTGGGATTGCCTGAAATCATTGAACACGAGAGACAATCATTAAATACTTCATTCTCATATTTTAAAACCACTAGCAAATGCAAATTTCAAAATTTTCAGATCATTCTGTCGAAAATGCTATGTTTACACTGCAGGGTCGATGGTGGGGGTCGATGGGTGTCCGATCCTCAGTCTGCGACCCTGAGAAATCACCCATTCTTCCCGAGAGCCGGGGGTCGATGGGGGGTCGGAGGATGTCCGACCCAGGGTGTGACCCCTGGTTCTTTGTCAGATCACCGAGAGCCGAGGGTCGATGCGGGGGTCGATTGTTTTAATCGAATTTTTTGACCCCCGGACTAAAAATCTGATTTTTAAGTTCCGATTCAAAGTCCATTTCTCATTCTTTCTTCTCCACTTCGACTCAATTCGTCCCTCTGAGTTGCTACAGTGACAAATCCGATCCGTTGGTGGTTTTCACTCCTTGTTTCGTCGTCTACACCTCCGCTATAGGTATATCTTTTACCTTTTATGTTTTTAGGTTTCTTTACCTAGGTTTTCGCTCGTTTATCTCGTATTTTTAAAATTAAACTTTCTCCAACCGTAAAATTTTGATTTTTATTGGGGGATTTTGTTGTTGGTGACTCTAGGAACGAAAGCCCTAAAAAATATTTGAGTTTCATCGGTTGGTTATCGAGAAACTCGAAATTTATACTTTTTACCCTAATTTTGTCGAGATTTTGAATTTCTTGAAATTTCTTGGAATTCAATCTAATTAGTTGAAATTTCCGACTGCATGAGTCTCACATGATAGTATAGGATCTATCTAAGTCCTCCTGCCCATGTGTATGGGTGAAAAGTGGGGCTTTTGACCAATTTACGTCGTTATTATGTCGAAATTTTGGATTTTTTTTTTACTCTCTACTAATCCATTATTTGTTTTCTTTTTTATTTGCAGATACTATGGCTCGTACCAAGGTACCCAGAGTTTGCGACCGTCTTCGCTTCCGTTCCAATGAAGCCGAGGCACAGTATGCCCACTACGCTCGCAAGAAGGTAGAAGGCGGCCGCAAAGTGGACTTGGCTAACTTAGCCTTGTTCAATGTGGAGGGGGCCTTTGGTGATATGGGATGACTCCCTGTCATCACCTATGACACCTGTACCTGTCCCGACATGGTACGACAGTTCTACTGTAATCTCCAAGTGGTGGGAGATTACAATGATGTTGAGAGAGGTGGTGAGCTTCGGATCACCAGCTACGTCAAGGGGGTTGACGTTTCATTCGATTATCGGCAGCTGGCCGACTTGTTGGGCATTTCCTATGATGGACCCTTGGTATTCTGTGCCCCTGGAGAGCCCCAGTTCTTTTCTCTACAGATGAGGGCTGAGATTGATAGCCAGCTCATCAGACCTGATCGCTGGCAGATGAAAGCGAGTTATCTGCGCTCAGATCCACGGGTATACTGCAAGATCATTCAGCATAACCTGATACCGTAGAGTGGTCATTACGAGAGGGTCTCCCAGTTGACCCAGTATCTATTATACTGCATATGCACTAGGTAGCCCGTCTGCCTTCCCTACATCATCATGCGTACGATGATCAGTGCCACGTTGCCCAGTCACACTGGCAACCTTTCTTATGGACGCATGATCACGACCTTGCTTACCCGCCTGGGGGTTGATTTATTGGATGAGAAGATTCAAGAGAAATCCTTCTCATCGCCTCCGGATTGGGAGGCTCTCTGCAAGATGGGCATGAGGGATGCCCAGGACAGTGATGAGGAGAGGAATGCGATGGTGCGCCTTCGCACTCGAGTGGAGATGGCCGACGCTGAGGCAGTAGCAACAGCAGCCGCTGGGGCAGGGGTTCATGGGGATGATGACGACCGACTATACATGGATGTAGATGCCATACCTCCTCCATCACCTACTCATGCTACTGGAGCTGGTCCGTCTTCTTCAGCTGGTCCTTCGCATGCAGTTGGTCCTTCGTATGCTCTTTCTGATGACATGATGGGAATATTGCACAAGATACGAGAGGCTCAGCGTATGTCTGACTTGAGGATGGGAGAGCTGAGGGATGCTCAGCGTGTGACTGACCAGCGGGTGGCTGATCTCACAGCTAGTCTCCAGATGACCCAGACTCAGATCGCTTGGTTGACTAGAGTCTATGCTGAGGACTATGATCGAGACCGTGAGGCACCGCCTCCCCCATCACCTTTAGCTTCTTGATGTACTTCGTTTATTTTTCTTTTTGTATTTCAGAGTAACTGTCCGGACTGTGGACTGTACGCTGCTTTAATCATATATATATATATATATATATATAAACATTTGTTCTTCCTTTTGGTTGTATATAAATTTGTTTCTCATTTAATAGATGCATTATTCTCTTTCAGTTTAGTCTCAAACAACACAGATGCTTATGGTGTGTCATTATTACATCTTTTAAATTTTTATCCTATCTCAGTTCACGACCTTTTGTGAAAGTATATGGTTTCACAGATAAAGCCTGAGATGCTCTGATACCAACTTATCACACCCCAATTCTGCACCATTCAGAACGGTGTGATGAACTGCTAATAAACCAACGGTTCAACCAGGATCTCTAATAGGTGGTATCCATTAAAAATAAAACCATGCACAAAATAAATACACAATAGCGGAAGTCTTATAGTAAATGAACTGAGAACTCTAAATGTAATAATCATAATTAAAATATCAAGTTATTATCGTATCAACTGAGACATAAATAAATAAAATATCAATTACATCCTTTTATAAATTCAAATAAAATTCTAATAGAATACGCATGAGTTGCACTCGCATGAGGGGTCATGCGTATCCTCTAAGTCTTCAGCTTCCATTGCAGCAACACGCGCATACACTGGAGCATTCATACAATCTTCAACTGTAGTACCTGCAACATCAACTAAAAATATTTGACGTCGAGAGGGTAAGCACACATCATGGCTCAGTGAGCAAACAAAACAAGGCAACATACATATGCATGCATTCAATTTATATCTTTGGTCTGGTAATTAAGTTTGCAATGTGCTATAGAAAGGATAGGTGGCCAAAGGTCACGTTTATTGACGCCGCACCTCTATACACGAGTGTGTGAAGCCGCCCAAAGGTAACGTTTATTGTCGACCCACATGCACCCACCATAGACAATGTACACGCAAAGGTCACGTTTGTTGCTGTACCCGTTGCCCATACCAACACGTAAGCCCCTGCTGGCGAGGGCTCACAAATTGGGCTCGCGATTAACCAATTCTAATGCCAATCAGTGTATCCAAGGCCTCACCTCAGCATCCCTCAATACATCCATAGAGATAGGGCTAAATCCCCTCGACAGAGTTAGAGACTACACGGTCTGAGACCACTTCCCCTCATACCCTACGACGTAATAGTTCTGCTAAGGTAATGGCGATACGACGATGTCAGTGGACAAGACTTGAGTTAGAGATAGAGTTAGAGTGCTGAGGCCCCACCTATGACACCTCCCCCTGATACTCGCTCGCATCAAGCTCACCAACCACACACATACATCCACATGCCTATTCCTATCATCATCAACATTATGTTATAAATAATAATTAAATATGCATGAACAGTAATAATATAAATATTGGATGACATGTTGAATGCACATAACAATCATACATGCATAGAATCAATCATGGCATTGGACTCAAGAGTAAAATAGTTTATTATTAACCAATTAGTTTAGGTCTTGTTCCCTCACCTTTACTTGATCGTAGGTCATCTTTCAAGCTTTAAGAATCAACTATATATCGATATTATATCACTAGAAGACCTAATCAAGTCGATAGAATTTAATTAGAATTAATTTTGATTTTAAAAAGCATGCTATTAACTGGGGGTCGATGCCAGGGTCGGAGGTTCCATCTACCCTGGGTGCTACCACCCAGATTCTGGACTTCCCGAACACTGGGGGTCGATTGTCAGGGTCTGGTAGGTCGATTGGCCATCGACTCCCTGTGCGACCCCCTGTGGGTTTAGTCGATATTCTCATCCTTCAGTCCATTCTTCGTGTTTGGGGTCCTATGGCTTGCTTCTACAATCCATTCCACACATGTTCTATGGTCTAGAACCGTAGTTCATTCACCTATATGGCTTTTATGATTTCCCCCATGGTTTCTCATGAAAACCTAACCATGGACGGATGATTTGGGTTTCTCCTAGATCATATCCTCTTCACTATCTATTCTAAGGTTTATAGAATTACATGGAGATAGTATCCATACCTGAGAATTAGGCTTGGTTCTCTGAAGCCTTCTCTTTGATCTTCCTCTCCACTTTTCCTTCTCTTCTCTTTCTCTTTTCTTTCTCTTCTCTTTCTCTCAATCCTATTAGGGTTCTAAAAGGAGTGAAAGAGGCTTAGGGACGTCCTATTTATAGAGTAAAAACTCTCAAAATAAGTCCCATTGAGATTAGGAAAGAATCCCATTGAAATTTGGAAAGTTTCTAAATCACAGTTTCTGTCGGCAGACTGGGGGTCGATGAGGGGGTCGGAGATCCCGTCGACCCCTGGTTCTAAAATGTCCAACCCCCGGTTAAAAACTCAGGGTCTGACTTTTACACTGGGGGGGTCCGTCCCTACCTTGCTGGGTATGCGACCCTCCCCCTATTTTTAATGTTTTTGGGTCAGTTTAATACCTGGGATCGTGATCTCCCTCACGCACTTGATCCATTTGGCTCGACCATGATGGGTAAACCTGGTTCAAGGTGGTAAGACCGGGTTAGTTTGATACGGGTCTTACAGAAGAAGTGGTACAGCAGGGCCTTACCTGAGGTGCACAATAGGGTGGCGGGCAGCAATAATGGTGATGATCAGGTGGTCGATGATGTCCTCTACACGCTCCCTCTCTTAATCTCCCTCTCTTCTCTTATCCCTCTTCTTCTCCACGTCCCTCTCTCCCCTTTTTATTTTATTTTTTATTCTTCCTCTCTCCTTCCCCCTTTTTTGTTTCTTCTCGGTTTTTTTTTCAGCCCCTACTTGATTTCAGTCCACTCCTTTCTCTCTTTTTTTATTATTATTTTTTTTCTTCTCTCCTCTCTCTTTTCTTCCCTCCTCCAGCTCCTGCTCTTCCTTTTCTTCCTCTCTCCCCCGATTTTTCTTTTTCGGATCCCCTCCTTTTATTATTTTTTTTCTTTTTTTTTTATTGTTCCTCCAACGCTTCCTTCTCTTCGGATTCTCCTCCTTCTTTCCTTTCTTTTATTATTTTTTTTCATATCTCCTTCCCTCCCTCTTATCGGATCTCCTCCTTCTTTCCTTTTTTTATTATATTTTTCCATATCTTCTCCCCTCTTCTCTCTCTCCTCTTCTCGATCCTCTTTCCTTTTCTGTTTTTTTTTCATTCTTCACCGCTCTCTCTCTCTCCCCGATTCTATTTTTTTTTTTTGTTTTTCTTTTTTTTATTCTCCCACTCCATCGCTCTCTCTCTCTTTCCTCTTTCGGTCCTTCCTCTTTTCCTTTTTTTTTATTATTTTTTTTCATATCTTCTTCTCTCTTTGGATTCTCGGGTTTCTTCCTTCTGTATTTTTTTCCTTTTTTTTCCGATCCTCTCTCTTTTGGATCTTTTGTTTTCTATATATAAAAAATATATATAATTATATAATATATTAATATATTAATATATATAATATAATATACATATAAGACATATGTATATATTATATGATATATTATAATATATTATACATTATATAATAATATATAAAAGAAATATATGCATATGTGCCACCATGAATTGGTCTAGATTGACAAGGATTGACTGGGTTGGGCCAAGACTGGCTTGGGTTGAGATGAGTTGACTGGATTGACTGAAATTAACTGGGTTGGGCCAAGACTAGCTTGGGTTGAGCTGAGTTGACTAGATTGACTGGAATTAACTGGGTTTTCTCTCTCCATCATTTCATGGGCCATTTTTGCTGTCATTCTGCACAGAATTTTTCGATCGCCTTTATTCCATATTTTATGCATTCACTTTGTAGAACATTAAAAATGAAGAATAATAGAGCTTGAATCAACTCATTTGGAAATATAATGGCCAACCTATGAATTTTTGAAGTTTAAGCAGGCCAATTATCGATAATTGGGTTGACCATTTTGCATGGGATCCTTCGGAGACTTCTAATAGAAATTCTTTACATACACTTTGTAGAGTACTAAAAATGGAACATAATGAAACTGAAATCACCTGATTTGGATATGGGATGACCAAAATATGAATTTTCAAAGGTTAAATGACCATATTCATGTGTAATTTTGCATGGGACCCTTCAGAGACTTCTACCTGGGATTTTTCACGTCCACTTTGTAGAACATCATAAATGAAGAATAATGGCCTTAGAATCATCTGAATCCGACGTAGAACGGAAAAGATATGAAGCTTTGAAGTTCTAACAATAATTTGCATGAAAGTTTGCATGGGGCCCATTGGTGACTTCTACCCGGGAGTTTTCACGTCCACTTTGAAGAGGACTGAAAATAAGAAATAATGGTACTTGAACCATATGATTCAGATGTCGGACGATCAAGATATGATGATTTGAAATTCAAACAATCCAACTTACGATAATTTGCATGAAAGCCCCTGGGATTATTTATGATAATTTTAGAAACCTCCTTTGTACGTATCATCCGACTAAAATGATCATATCTTTTTCATTTGATGTCAGAATTGAGCAATTCTGGTCTCATTTTGAAGATAATTTTATGACCTAGGCATCCATGCAAGATTATAACCCGTGACCTTACTGTGGGACCCATTGAAAACTTCCTCAAATTCACAGACCCATTGAAAACTTCCTCAAATTTACAGTCAAAAATCCAAACTTTCGATCATCTTTCTTCCTTTTGTTGTCCACACACCAACAGGACTTTGTTTAGTTGGAAATAGCAAAAATGGGGTGCTTACAGATGCCCCTCTTTAGCCGAGATTGTTACCAATTGAAGGCTGAAGATAAAATAACCATATTTTTGGGATATGAGTGAGATTGCTTGTTGGGCTGCACTTAGGGATATTTGTCCTAAACTGCTTACGTATTCTAAGGGTATCCTAGAAATCAAGCCCAGAACGTAGTTTGACTGGAAAGAAGGTTTGTTCTTCTTGGAAAATTGATGATTGTTCTTCTTGTATGAAGCTAGGCTGTGAATACAAGGCTTATTTATAGGCTGGGAACCTCTTCTTGCTGAGGTGGAACTCATGATGCAAGGTATGTGCGGGCTTGGACCCGGCTTGATCCATTTGTAGGTTGATAAACCTCTTCTTGTACGAAGCTAAGCTGTGAATACAAGGCTCATTTGTAGGCTGGGAACCTCTTCTTGCTGAGGTGACTCATGATGCAAGGTATGTGCGGGCTTGGACCCGGCTTGATCCATTTGTAGGCTGATAAACCTTTTCTTGTATGGAGCTAGGTTGTGAATACAAGGCTCATTTGTAGGCTGGGAACCTCTTCTTGCTGAGGTGGAACTCAATGCAAGGTATGTGCAGGCTTGGACCCGGCTTGATCCATTTGTAGGCTGATAAACCTCTTCTTGTATGGAGCTAGGCTGTGAATACAAGGCTCATTTATAGGCTGGGAACCTCTTCTTGCTGAGGTGGAACTCAATGCAAGGTATGTGCGGGCTTGGACCTGGCTTGATCCATTTGTAGGCTGATAAACCTCTTCTTGTATGAAGCTAGGCTGTGAATACAAGGCTGATTGCATGAGCTTGAGCTTTTTTTTTTTTTTGGTGGAATTTTTTTTTTTTTTTTTTTTTTTTGGGGGTTTTTTTTTTTTTTTTTGTTTTTTTTTTTTTTTTTTTTTTTGTTTTGGGTTTTTTTTTTTTTTTTTTTTTTTTTTTTTTTTTTTTTTTTGGTTTGGTTTTTTTTTTTTTTTGGTGGGTTTTGTTTGTGATTTTTGATTTGGTTTGGTTGGGGTGTGCTTTGTTTTGTGGGGGTGTTGGGATTTTTTTTTATTTTTGGGGTTGTGTGTTTTTTTTTTTTTTGTTTATTTTATATTTTTTTTGTTGGTTTTTTGTTTTTTTTTTTTTTTTAGTGGGGGTTTGGTTTTGTTTTTTATGGGGTTGGGGGTTTATTTTTTTTTTATTAAAAATTTATATAAAATTTATATTTTTTTTTTGTTTGGGGTTTTTTTTTTTTTTTTTGGGTGGTGGTTTTGTTTTTTTTTTTATATTTGGGGGTTGGGTTTTTTTATTTTTTTTGGATGGTGTGGTTTTTTTTTTTTTTTGGTTTGGGGGGGGTTTTGTTTTTTTTTTTTTTTATTTATATTTTTTTTTTTTTATGTTGGTTTGGGTTTTTGGTTGGGTTAATTTTTAAATTGGAAGGGAGGGGAGTGGGTTTTTGATTTGGGGGTTGAGGATTTTAAGAAATTGGAGGGGGTTATAGGGGTGATTTTTGTGGGATTTTTTTTTTAATTTTTTTATTTTTTAATATTTTGGATTTTTTTTTGTTTATATTTTTTTTGTTTTTTTTATAAAATTTGAAATTAAATAAAATTTGTCACACCCCAAATTCTGATCCAACCGGAACGGTGTGAGTGAACCGGTCATTGAACCAACGGTTCACACCAGATCTCGAACAGGCCGTGGTCCACCCATACAAACCAATTACACATAACCACAATCGAATATAAATGTACAAATGGAAGACTTTAAATAGAATGAACCGAGCATCTATTGATAATTTAAATAAATATCCCATTATTCAAATTCAATCATAAAATAATAATCTATTACATCTCTTAATAACAAACCAAAAAATAACCGAAACCAATAAATAAAATCCATCACAGTACACGCAGTAAAGGGCACTCGCATGAAGCGCCATGCTCGGCCCCGCCCCGCCCCGGACGCCTAACGTCGCAAGCACCACCATACGCCGGAGCGCTAACGTAATCATCCACCCGATAACCCGCATCCACATCTAAAACAATGTATATACAAAGGGTGAGCACACAACACAGCCTCAAGAAGGCAATCGACGCTTCACAAGATTATGCATGAGTAACAATCATTTTATGCCGTGGGTCCGGTTTTAAGTTTGCAATGTGCTATAGAAAGGTTTGGTGGCCCCCGCACCTCTATACACGAGTGTGTGGCGTCGCACAAGAATCACACTACCACCAACCCACATGCACCCATCATGGAATAGAGATAGAGCTAAGGTATACCCGCACCTCCCCCGATACTCTACCCATACCAAGCACCTAAGCCCCTATCGGCCGTGGCTCGCAAACCGGGCTCGCAACTAACCAATCCTATATGTCAACAATGTATGCTCTATCCCAAAGACAGCCGGGCTCACGGCATAGAGATAGAGCTAGAGCGCGCAGGCCGGGCCGGAGACCTCCTAGACCTCACCTCCCCCGACACCCCATCCGCAACTAACCCACTAGGATAGAAACAATACGCAGTAGACCCTATCCCAACACGACACCCCACGGCATAGAGATAGAGCTAAAGCATCGTGGACAAGGCAGCGCCGACTGAATCCTCGCACCACCCAACGATGGTCGGGACAACATCAATATCGGAGACCAACGTACCACCGATCTTCCCCCGATACCCCATCCGTACTCAAGCATGTTAAGATAGAATACTACAAAAGGTGCCGCGCGAAGAGCGATCCCGTGCCCATGCCCCACTCCACACACCAACGAAAAACAATCACATGCCTAACAATCACATCCTATGAATGCATGAACAATAATAATAGCCGAAAGTAAAGGATGGCATGTGAATATGCACAAACATCACATCACGGATATTCAATGATTAACAACGATTTACCGGTCCATTAATTATTAGGTTTAGGTCGGATTCCCTTACCCGACGCTGCTCGATAACTTGCTCCACGCCGCAAGATCCAAACGATAAGTCACACGGCCCTACATAATATTAGGGTTTCATTAGAATATATTATTTAGGGTTTCATGTTGGTCGGAAACCAACATGGATCACAAAGTGCCCTCACGTAGCCGACCGGGGGGCATGTACCGGCCGCAGCCTCGGAGGGAAAGATCGGGCGACCGGTATGGTCAGCCGGTCCCCCACAACCAACCTCCCGAGAGGTAGCGGTCGCAACATACCGGCCGCACTATGTGCAACCGGTATAGTCGACCGGCATGTCTCCCGAAGACCATACATGGGTTCTTCGACCGCCGTCGATCATCCTCCACGGATTTTCGGGGTTTCTCCTATCCATTCTAAGTCTAGGCTTTGAGTTAGAGCTATCCCTAACTCATTCAAGTCTCGCTTTCGATGAATATCATCTCGAAACTCGAATCTAGGGTTTGACGGCAACTTAGGGTTTATTGGCCAATTTAGGGTTTTAGATCAATACCTACTTTGCATGGTATTGATCCACCCACATAACTAACATAGGGTAAGAAGATGGATTCAAACACTTACCGCTGACAGCGTAGCGAGAGCTTCGCCAAACGGTAATGGCGGCACCTCCTTCTTCTTCCTAGCTTCCTTCTCCTTTCCAAGCCCTCTCTCTTCTCTAGGGTTTGGGAAAGACAATGGAAAGGATTTGAGGGGTTTAAGGGTGTATTTATAGGCTAGAAATAGGGTTTAGTAACCCTACTAGGATTAGGAAACTTCTAGGATTCGAAATCGGGAAAGTGGGACCCGCAGAGACTAATTTCCAAATTCCCGCACATAGCCGGGCAGGCCATACCGGCCGACCGGTACCATCATCCGGTACCATCGACCGGCATACCTAAAAACAAGGTATAATTGGTCGACTTCGGTCCGATTTCGCACTGCTTGTTATCCGCTTGCCCCGTCCGCCTCGGCGATGATCGTAAGACCGGTCACGACACAAAACCAAGGTTTAGACCGGGTTTTCGTGAGTGCGGGTCTTACAACTCCACCACCTTAAAAGAAATTTCGTCCCGAAATTTACATGTAGGTACTACAACTCCCCCACTCCTTAAAAGAAATTTCGGCCTCGAAATTTGAACGTACCTTGATCGCCAAAAAGGTTAGGGTACTCCTTCCTTCATCGCGCCTCTTCTTCCCAAGTAAATTCCTCCACATTTTGGCTTTTCCAATGCACCTTTACATAGTGGATATCCTTGGTTCGAAGTTGCTGAACTTTTCGGCTTGAGAGCATCACGGGCACCACTTCGAAAGTTAAGTCTTCGGCCAAGTCCGGAGGATCAGCGCCAAGATATGCGATGGATCTCTCGACATACTTCTTCAAGCAATGATACATGGAACACATTATGAACGCTAGACATAGATGGTGGTAGAGCCAATTGATATGCTACATTACCACGTCGATTCAATATCTCATATGGTCCCACATACCGGGGCATAGCTTCCCCTTCTTACCAAAACCGCCTTCGGACCTCGCACCGGTGACACCTTCAAGAACACTTTGTCACCCACCGCAAACCCGGATCTCGACGCCGATCATCCGCATAGTGCTTCCCGTCGAACTTGAGCTGTCTTTACCTCTCTTTGATCCGATCAATCACTCGGCAAGTTTCTTCAACAAACTCCGGTCCTACAATTCTTCTTTCCCCCACTTCATTCCATAACGGAGGTGTACGACATTTTCTCCCATAGAGAGCTTCATATGGGGCCATCCGAATTGTAGCCCGATAACTATTGTTGTAAGCAAACTCGATAAGTGATAGCTTCTCATCCCAAGCTCCTTTGAAATCTAATGCACAAGCTCGAAGCATATCTTCCAAAATTTGAATGGTTCGCTCCCGACCGTCCGTCCGTCTCGAGGATGGAAAGCCGCATCGAACTTCAACTTTGTTCCCATAGCTTTCGTAATCCTTCCCGGAACTTCGATGTAAAACGGGGATCTCTCGTCGATACTATACTTTCTCGGAACGCCATGAAGTCCGACTATATTATCAACATATAACTTGGCCAGCTTCTCCATGGTATACCGAGGTCCGACCGCAATAAATCGAGCCGCCTTGGTGAGCCGATCTACTATAACCCAAACCGCATCCACCGACCTTGGTGTCAAAGGTAGGCCCGCTGACGAAATCCATAGTGATACAATCCCACTTCCATGCGGGTTCCGTAATGGCCGTAGTAAACCTCGCGGGTCTTTGTCTCTCCGCTTTAACTTGTTGACAATCCGGACATTGAAACACGAAACGAGCTATATCGCCTTTCATACCCCTCCACCAATAGAGTCTTCTTAGATCATGGTACATCTTGGTACTTCCCGGATGTACCGAATATGGAGTGTAATGAGCTTCGCCATAACTCGGCCTCCGATATCGCAGCCTTTCGCCTCGCGCATACATACCCGGTCCGCGATACTTGAGTACTTTGTCTCGATTCCAAGGTAAAGTCGGGATTACACGCACCCTTCTCTAAGTCTTCCCGCACCGTCCCGAGATATGGGTCCCGTAGGGATTGCTACCTTGACTTCATCAATTAGGCTCGGTGAGATCTTCAATGCGGCGAACATCATAGTGAACTTATGAATCAAGCCTTGCTCAACCGGATCTTCGCGCAGCCTCGATAATATGGTCTTCATCAATTTCCATCGAACTCGAGGCCGCAAAGACACAATGCGGCATTTGTACCGGGTCCCGCCTCGTGCTCTCGATGCCCACTTTCTCGCTTAAGGCGCCACCACCACATTTGCTTTACCCGGGTGGTACCGGATGTCGCAATCATAATCTTTTAACAATTCCAGCCATCTTCTCCGCCTCATATTCGGATCCTTCGAGCGAAGAGATACGTTAAGCTCTTGTGATCCGACTTGATCCGAAACTTCTCACCGCACAAATAGTGTCTCCAAGTCTTGATTGCATGAATAACCGCCGCTAGCTCCAAGTCATGCGTAGGGATAGTTCTTCTCGTGCTCTTTTAACTGCCTTGATGCGTAAGCGATCACCTGTCTCTCCTTGCATCGTAACACACCCAATACCCAACCCCCAAGCATCCGTATATAGAGTAAACGGTACGCTTGGTTCGGGAATGGTCGGGATAGGTGCGTAGACAAGTCTTGACTTCAAAGTCCGGAAGCACTTCTCACACTCATCCGTCCATATAAATTTCTCTCCCTTCTTGGTCAATCCGGTGAGTGGAACCGCGATCCCGGGAGTAATCTTCCACGAATCTTCTATAATAACCAGCCAACCCAAGGAAACTACGAATCTCTCGCAACAGATTTTGGTGCTTCCCATCCTACGATAGCAGCTATCTTGCTTGGATCCACCTTGATACCGTCCCCGGACACAACATGGCCCAAGAAAGCCACTTCCTTCAGCCAAAACTCGCACTTCTTGAATTTTGCATAAAGCCTCACGTCCCTCGCCCGCTGTAGGGCTGCTCTCAAATGCGCCGTATGAGTCTCCATGTCCTTAGAGTAAATTAATATGTCGCCGATGAATACGATGACCGAAGTGTCCAACATGTCATGGAACACTCGGCTCATCGGCTCCATAAACGACGCCGGAGCATTGGTCAACCCG
This sequence comes from Protea cynaroides, assembly GCA_028583415.1. Lineage (NCBI taxonomy): Eukaryota > Viridiplantae > Streptophyta > Magnoliopsida > Proteales > Proteaceae > Protea > Protea cynaroides. The sequence goes on from CM053275.1 coordinate 77,813,007, forward strand.
AAAGACATAACCGTAAACTCATAATGTCCATACCTCGCTCGAAAGCGGCCCTCGGAATATCTCCCGCCTTGATCTTCAATTGGTGATACCCCGATCGGAGATCGATCTTTGAGAAAAACTTTGCACCCCGCAGCCTGATCGAACGCATCATCGATCCTAGGCAAAGGATACCGATTCTTGATCGACAACTTGTTCAGCTCACGATAGTCAATACATAGCCGTACACTTCCATCTTTCTTCTTGACGAACAACACAGTGCTCCCCAAGGCGAAATACTAGGTCGTATGAAGCCCTTATCCAGCAATTCTTGTAATTGGGTCTTCAACTCCTTTAACTCGGTTGGGGCCATCCCGTATGGCGCTTTAGACACCGGAGCCGAACCCGGTATAAGGTCTATCACAAATTCCCGTAGCCCCGTCTGGTGGTAAGCCCGGAAGATCCTCCGGAAATACATCCGGAAACTCCCGAACCACCTCTATATCCTCCATCTTGAGTGACTCGCCGTGAGGTCGACTACGCATACGAGATAACCCACTCCCCTTTCTCCAAGCATCTCTTAGTCTTTAGGGCGGAGAGGATCAACTTTCGCTTCCTAGATAGCTTAATTCCCAGCGAAACTGTATTCCCTTCCCTCTCTCGACAGGAAGCATACGCTTCCTTTCACCACATAAAAGGATCGGCCGAATGATGGCCTAGCCAATCCATTCCTAAAATGACATCAAAATCTGCCATCTCAAGTATTACTAGGCTTGCTTCTAAGTCTCGACCCTCGATACTTACAAAGACATGGTCCATAATACTTGGTCAAAGCCACTTCGACTCCTAGTGGAGAGCGAACTATCAAGCTTGGGTTCAATTGCTTGATTGGTAACTCCATTCGCTTCCCAAAAGAAATGTAAAAACAAAGGAGTGCGTGGCCCCGCAGTCAAATAATACCCGGCGGGTAACCCGGCTACATTTACAATTCCCGGAATATATTGTCCCTTAGTTCTATATGCTCATGCAACCGAAAGAGTAAATCAAATAGTAAGGGATAAAGTCGTACTCGCTACCACATCAAGGGATGCGGCGGCCTTCTTCGGCAGGACTCGGCATAAACTCGGCTTGCCGGGGAGCTTGCTTCCTAGGTAGCCGCGCAGTTCCTTGCAACATGTCCAAGTTGGCCGACGCTTAAAACACTTAATATTCGGGTTGGGCCCGGTTAATTGTGGCACGCGTGGTGCCAAGTTGTTTCTCGCAGTGTCCGAAAGCGCCCGCCCCGTATGGGCGGAATGGTCTAGTATTACCGCCACTCGAAGTTCTCTCCAGCCGGGTCTCTTCACTCCCTTGTTTTGAGCGAAGAAGCCGTCCCTCCGACCGGACTCTATCACCCCTCGCAACCCGCACCGCCTCGTTGTAGGTCTCTTTATCCGCACTCCAACAGATGTTCTCTAATGCTTCCACGTAGTCCCATGGTGAACCCACGTATCTTTGTCTCCTCCTCCCGCATACCGACCGGGTGCGAAGAAGAATAGCTCTTCGCACCTCGCCGATAAGCATCTACAAATGACCGACCCCGTCAGACCGAGAAACTCTCTCTCCATTGAATCCCTCGAAGCTCTTTGGGAAGTATTTGTCGAAGAAAGCCGCTTTAAACACTTCCCTACCAACTAGTGCATACCGGTTCTCCAAATATGCCCGCGTGAATTCCACCAAGCATTCGCCCTCCCTCTCGCATGTGAGTGGCAAATAGAACCTTCTCCTCCTCAGCACACGCCATCAACCGGAAGTTCTTTTCCATTCTCGAAACCCACCGTGCTGGCCACAATGGTTTCCCCGTCCCGCCGGTGAATGATGACGGTTTCAACTTCAAGAACCCGTCCACCGACCGCTAAGATCGTGGCCGTCCCCCGGTATCTACTCCGCACCATGGTGGTGGATACGGATATGCCCCCCGGATACGCAGAAGGCGACGGGAAGCGATGCGGTGGTGGTACATTCCCGTGCTTGGGCCCTTGGCCTTGGGCTACTCCGCACCCGCTAGAAGACATTTTCTCTCCGCACCCCGCGTATTACCACGGGAACGGAACCCGCCGACCGAGCATCGCTAGCACCTCACCGTAAATTCCTTCCGTTGAGCTTGCATCCGATAGACCAAGTTTGTAACTATGGTCTCGGAATCCCCGTGAGGTGGTCCCGGCACTCGCCGGTACTTCCGGGACCTCCTCCTCCTCTTCGCAGCCGGTTTCCCTAACCCGGTCCTGCTCAGCCTTGTTCTTCCCTCTAGGCGCTTCCCGGCATGATGATGCTTTCTACCCCTTCGACCGTTTCCACCCGCCATCTCGCACTATTTATTTGGATCCGAGAAGAAGACATAACACGTGAGAATCATCAATAATAGTAGTGTTAGTCTTGAATAATGCAGGGAATAGTCGGGAAGTAACATTTCAATTTGCACAATTTTGTAAATTTTTTTATTTTTTTCTCGACTCTTTGGGGCGCACCGGCCGCAAAGATACCGGTCGCTCATCCGTAGAAATATGCCGCGGCCGGTATAGTCGACCGGTCAAAATTAAAATTCTGGCCGAGACATACCGGGTCGCATGTCTATGAGATACCGGTCGCCACTCAGAGACGCTGTTGCGACCGGTATAGTCGACCGGTCGAAAAATTTTCTGGCCGAGACATAGCGGTCGCGACACTGGGTTGATACCGGTCGACCGGTATAGGCATAACCGCCGACCGGTATGCCCAAAATGGCTTTAAAATCGCGAAAAAGTGAGATTTTTCTCACTTTTCTTTCTCCTTCTCTCCAGTGGCGATTCCTCTCTCGCGCCCCGAAGTTGCTACAGCCCGACCGGTGCTCTTAGAGGCCGATTCCTTCCATTCAAAAGCTAGAACATCGTCTCCGTGTAGGTCTCCACCCTCTCTCACTATTTTTAGAAATTTTCCATATCGCCTTTATGTAGAATTTTAGGTTTTTCTTTGTTCGAGATGTTTTAACCGTAGGGAACTCTTTTCCTTCGGCTTAGAAAGGGTTTAGGGACCCCCAAGAGCAAAAGCCCTCAACCAATTTGGGGTTTCACCGAACGGTTTTCATAAAAATCGAATTTTTCATCTTTTTGACCTAGGTTTTCAAAAAATTTCGAAATTTTTCTAATTTTTCTTAATTCTTGAAATTTCTTGAAATTGCTTGTTATAATTGCTTGTGATTGGTTTATGGAAGAGTGTGGGGGTTACGTAAGTCCTCCTCCCCATGTTTTTGGGTGAGTTCGAGGCTTTTTCCCAATTTATAGCCGATATGCCGCCGAAATTTCAAAAAATTTCTAACTTTTATCTCGTTTTCTTTTGTTTTGCGGATTCTAAATGGCTCCTAGACGCAACCTCGGGAAGCGATCACATGGTTCTAGTTCTCGGGTCCCCTCTCCACCTATCCCTCGCCTAGATGAGCCCGGTCTCGCCTTTGGAAGCTCGGGCCCGGTTTCCCCGGGTTTGATGACAAGGGTATTATATCCGGCGACGGGTCAATGTGGGACAGCTTGCACCGGTTCAATGTAGAGACGGCTTTTGGTGCTCTAGGTTGGCCGCCGGTTATCTCCTACACCGAGACCACACGCCCTAACCTAGCTAAGCACTTTTATGCGAACTGAACTCGAAGGGGATGTCGAAGACCCGAACCGGGGTAGGGATCTGCGCATCACCAGCCACGTCCGGGGTGTACATATTTCCTTCAACACCCACCCGCTTAGCCGATCCACTTGGGGTTCCCAATGATGGGGATTTGGTATACCGCGCCCCCAAGGCGAAAGGTTATTTGACTCGAAGATTTGCGCCGAGAGATAGCGCATCGGATACTCAACCCGGGGCTCCTATGAAGGCAGCTAGCTTGAGACCTATACCCGGGTCCACAACCGCATCATCCAAAGACGATATAGTGCCTCGGAGCGGTCACTACAACGAGTTGTCCCAGCTCACCCAAGACGCCACCTATTGCGCCCGCGACCGGAGAGCGGATCTCACTTCCATACCTCATCATCCGGACTATGCATCGAGCGGCCGTGGGCCGATCGGGCCAGCAACCTTCCCTATGGCCGCCTCGTCACTTTCCTTCTTCGCCGTCCGGGCGTGAGTTTCGGAGGAGAGACAGCCGCCGAGGACTCCATGACTTCCGACATCGACCGGGATGCGATAAACGGGATGCGGATGGTTGATCTCGCCCGCTAGCGATGACGAGCTGGAGGCTCGCCCTCGTCCACTTGGGGGAGAGTAGCAAAGAAGCAGCAGCCAGCAGCCGGCCGCCGGCCAACGCGGCCTATGCGGCAGAGATGGGGGATGACGATGATGACGATGTAGTTGGGGAAGCACCGGGCCTCGACCCACGCCTCCACCTGTACTCACCACCATCCGTTCCCACGGCCGGGCCATCTCAGCCCCTCCCGACTCGCGTTGGGTATGTTTATCGAGATCGTGGACACCCGGAGGGTCATCCTAGAGTCTCACGCCAGCGATGGGTCGGGAGTTGGGACGCCCGGCTCGTGGTCTACGAGTGACTCAGACCAGGTGCATTGGCTTAGGGTCGCATACGAGCGGGACTATGACATAGCGGACCCCATTCCTCCCGTGCCTCCTACCCCATGATTTTCCATTTAATTTTCTTTTGACTGCTTATCTAACGGGGTAACCTTCCGGTTTGTGGACTGCACTCGTCGCACTATTACATTTGATACTATTTTTCCCGTTTAATGAAAGTTTCATGGTTCACCTATCTAGTGTATGTGCACAAATTATGTTTCACATTTAGAATAGTACATTATTCTCTTTCTTAGTCCGTCTCTGTGTATCAAACAATGCTTAGGGTGTGTTTGTATTAAGATTTTTAAACTTCCTAACTCGCTCATCGACCCCATTATGTGTAGCATGGTTTGTTGGAACAGAGCCCGAGAGCTCGATACCAAGTTGTCACACCCCAAATTCGATCCAACCGAAATGGTGTGAGTGAACCGTCATTGAACCAACGGTTCACACCAGATCTCGACAGGCCGTGGTCCACCCATACAAACCAATTACACATAACCACAATCGAATATAAATGTACAAATGGAAGACTTTAAATAGAATGAACCGAGCATCTATTGATAATTTAAATAAATATCCCATTATTCAAATTCAATCATAAAATAATAATCTATTACATCTCTTAATAACAAACCAAAAATAACCGAAACCAATAAATAAAATCCATCACAGTACACGCAGAAAGGGCACTCGCATGAAGCGCCATGCTCGGCCCCGTCCCGCCTCGGACGCCTAACGTCGCAGCACCACCATACGCCGGAGCGCTTACGTAATCATCCACGCAGGATAACCCCGCATCCGCATCTAAAACAATGTATATACAAAGGGTGAGCACACAACACGCCTCAAGAAGGCAACCGACGCCTTCACAAGATTATGCATGAGTAACAATCATTTTATGCCGTGGGTCCGGTTTTAAGTTTGCAATGTGCTATAGAAAGGTTTGGTGGCCCCCGCACCTCTATACACGAGTGTGTGGCGTCGCACAAGAATCACACTACCACCAACCCACATGCACCCATCATGGAATAGAGATAGAGCTAAGGTATACCCGCACCTCCCCGATACTCTACCCATACCAGCACCTAAGCCCCTACCGGGCCGTGGCTCGCAAACCGGGCTCGCAACTAACCAATCCTATATGTCAACAATGTATGCTCTATCCCAAAGACAGCCGCTCACGGCATAGAGATAGAGCTAGGCGCTGGGGCCGGGCCGGAGACCTCCTAGACCTCACCTCCCCCCGATACCCCATCCGCAACTAACCCACTAGGATAGAAACAATACGCAGTAGACCCTATCCCAACACGACACCCTACGGCATAGAGATAGAGCTAAAGCATCGTGGACAAGGCAAGCGGACGACTGAATCCTCAGCACCACCCAACGATGGTCGGGACAACATCAATATCGGAGACCAACGTACCACGATCTTCCCCGATACCCTATCCGTACTCAAGCATGTTAAGATAGAATACTACAAAGGTGCCAGCGCGAAGAGCGATCCCGAGCCCATGCCCCACTCCACACACCAACGAAAAACAATCACATGCCTAACAATCACATCCTATGAATGCATGAACAATAATAATAGCCGAAAGTAAAGGATGGCATGTGAATATGCACAAACATCACATCACGGATATTCAATGATTAACAACGATTTATCGTCCATTAATTATTAGGTTTAGGTCAGATTCCCTTACCCGACGCCGCTCAATAACTTGCTCCACGTCGCAAGATCCAAACGATAAGTCACAGCGGTCCTACATAATATTAGGGTTTCATTAGAATATATTATTTAGGGTTTCATGTTGGTCGGAAACCAACATGGATCACAAACCGCCCTCACGGAGCCGACCGGTGGCATGTACCGGTCGCAGCTCTGAGGGAAAGATCGGCGACCGGTATGGTCAGCCGGTCCCCCACAACCAACCTCCCGAGAGGTAGCGGTCGCAACATACCGGTCGCACTATGTGCAACCGGTATAGTCGACCGGTATGTCTCCGAAGACCATACATGGGTTCTTCGACCGCCGTCATCATCCTCCACGGATTTTCGGGGTTTCTCCTATCCATTCTAAGTCTAGGCTTTGAGTTAGAGCTATCCCTAACTCATTCAAGTCTCGTTTCGATGAACATCATCTCGAAACTCGAATCTAGGGTTTGACGGCAACTTAGGTTTTATTGGCCAATCTAGGGTTTTAGATCAATACCTACTTTGCATGGTATTGATCCACCCACATAACTAACATAGGTTACGAAGATGGATTCAAACACTTACCGTTGACAGGCGTAGCGAGAGCTTCGTCAAACGGTAATGGTGGCACCTCCTTCTTCTTCCTAGCTCCTTCTCCTTTCCAAGCTCTTTCTCTTCTCTAGGGTTTGGGAAAGACAATGGAAAGGATTTGAGGGGTTCAATGGTGTATTTATAGGCTAGAAATAGGGTTTAGTAACCCTACTAGGATTAGGAAACTTCTAGGATTCGAAATCAGGAAAGTGGGACCCGCAGAGACCAATTTCCAAATTCCCGCACATAGCTGTACCTTTATTATCCGCTTGCCGTCGCCGTTGATGATCGGAAATACCTCACGCCAACACAAAACACCAAGGTTTCATTGGTCGCTATGAGCCTTTAGGATGTCTCGAAATTGACCCTACAGAAGTCTTTGTTGATTTGATCCTTTTGCTTGAGGCCTGACCCATCTTGGAAGTCTCTTGACTTTAAACCTATTGAGTGCTGGACATGTTTGAAATGATGGTGAATTTCTTGGAAATTTTCCAAGGTTTTTGCCCTTGCTTTGTTGGTGAAGGCATAAAACATGGAATCAATGGAAATGGTGTCATGGACTTTGCTGGCATGATACCTAGATTTGAAATTTACCATTTATGACCTGTGGGAAAAAAAAAGGGGGGGGGAGGTGGTTATCAAAGGAGGGAATTTTTTTTAAAATATGGGGGTGAAAAATAAGGGGAAAGGGGGCAGGGAAGATTTTTTTGAGGAAGGTAGAGGGGAAAGAGGGGGAAAAGAAAAAAAAAAAAGGAAAGGAAACTTAGGTTTGGCCCTTGATCTAGGCTCATGAAAAGCTCAGGGCTTTGCAATATTGTTGTGTCAATTTTAAAAGATGAATGAACCATGGCCTCAAAGTAGGCACGAGGACAGAGGATTCGAAGTGTTCCTTCAGATAATTTGGTAACCAACTCCTAACAGGTGAGCGACCACATTGGATTTTATTCATCAACATGATTGGGAGAACTGAGAATTTGGCAAAAACCAACTTGGATGGACCTACTTCTATTGACTAGGAAAGTCAGTGACTTCAGACTAGACAATGGATCCTAAATGTAATGCTCATGATCAAGTTCAATTCCTCTGCATAGGGTATATCTATGCCCCAATGTATGCATGTTGTGACAGACTACTACTGTAGTGTGCTAGGGCACAAGCAATCTAACAGAGTTAGAACTAGGTTAAATCTGGATTGCATCCAGAATTTGACCATGCTTCCAAGGTCAAGGGAAGATTGATAGATTAATTACAGAAAGTGATTTCTTAGATAAACCCTTCTTGAATCTTGAAAAATGAGGGAACTAATGATTTGAATGAATTTGGCTACATCCGTAACCAGGCTATGAGAATTTTCTCTCTCCCTCACATGACCATAGGATTTAAAGATAGAATTCTATTGAAAGGCAATGCTATGGAGCCCAAAAGGCAAACAGACGATGGTTTGTTCAACTCCTCTGAGTATGATTCACTAGAGAGCAAGAGGAGTTCCTTTCCTTCTGGAGGGTAGACGGGGTATGACACTTGTCTACATAAATCACTGGATTTTTCTATGAAGGGCCAAAGAGGGCAATGCTTTAGGGTTGCATCAGGTCGCCTATCCCCACTGAGATATTATGGGTTGCCCATTGAGGTTTCTCGGGTTGCCTTTCCCTGCTGAGGTTTCTCTTCTTCCCTTTATTTATTTTTATTTTTTCTTTTTGCAAACCCCATCTTGGGTTGAATAAAGAGTCCTGATATGGTGAGGATATTGCCAAAATTATGGTCTTATCCAATGGTCTGAAACCCTTAGGGAAAGTCCGAATGGCATGACTTTCATGGCAAATGGGTAGTCTTACCCCACTGTTTAAGTTGACACCTACACGCATTGATAGGCGGGCAGCTATTTGAATCATCACTAAAAGCGACCTTAGGGAAATGCAGTCCCACACCAAAATTAAAAATGGTGCCGAATTATGTTTTCCTTTCTTGAAGATATTCAGATGGAACACGTGTCTCAACAAACTACATCGAGATGCCGAATCAGTCACGATCATATCTGGGCCTGAAACCTTTAAGTTTGTTGATAAGTATTGATGTTGAAGGTCCAAGAGGACTGATGTGAAACTGTCCACATGGGTCTACCATTGGGAGAGTGTTTGGTTGTTTATGTAGAATGGGTTTATCTTACCGAGAAGATCCCATTTTATTGGCTTAAAAAATGAAGGGTTTATAGGAATCTTGGGAAGCCATCGGATTTAATGAACGACAGATGAGAGTTCCAGCCAGATTCATAAATTTGTACATAAAATGATGACATGATCACGTGATACAATGCCATAAAAACTGATAATCAAAAGAAGGGCTTGTAATAGAGACTCCTTGGAAAGCCGTCAGATTGATAGACGGGAGAGAGAGTCTAATGCCGATGAGAAATTTTTCTCTGATGATGAAGAAGTGATGAGATCGTCTCCTATAAAGGCGGGATGTAATTGGCCAAAATCAAAAGTTCGGTCCAACATGCTGTAAATCTCGACGAATGATCGAACTTGCTATCAGGCTTTGGTTGGAACTATCATCCTCTTGAAGTGAGAGGGACAATTGGCTTACTATCGAACTCCAATGCCATTCAACATCTTACTATTTTCTTTTCTTTTCTTTTTTTTTTTTTTTTTTTTTTTTTTGGATGTGAAGGCCACATAATGCAGTGCTTTGCTTGATTGAAAAGTTGAATCATGACTTTCAATATTGGATTTGAATCTTTTTCTTCCAAATGTTTCCAATTAGATAGAACATCTTTGCCCCAGTTAGTACTCTGATCTTCTGTAAACTGTATGAACATTTGTGACTGCTCATCTAGTATCTGATTTTATCTGAACGGTGAATCTATATGCTGTCCTCTAGAAGTTACTCATCACCTTCTGTCTGATGTGACTACCTCCCATTATTGATGTAGATAAAATATAGGCTTGAATTTTCTTTTTCTTTCCTTTCTTTTTTTGTTTTGGGTATTCCAATGACCTCATTCTTTGATCATGTATCTCTTGCTTGCAGATGATGTACTTTGCAAAAACTTTGAAATTTCCATCTTCTTGGTGGCACATCTGTCCTCTACTCATTTGTACTGATTGGCTAACCTGCTAATATGATCTGTTACTGTCTATTGCTTTCCTTGGAATCTTTTCATAGGTAGAACAAATGGCAGCTTCTCCAATACATGTTTCTTGAGAGTAGTCTTGTGTCTCCCGATTGATCATTTAAAGCTTTTCCAGACGGTTTGGACCTTTCTTTCTCAAGAGGCCGGGTGACGTAGAAGTTCAGGAGATGGCTCATCATTTCAATCATCTTTAGAGTAAGAATTGACTGCGCACGTAGAATAGGAGGATGTATGAAACTGGGAGAAAATGTATGGAAGAGACAAGGCACAAAGTTTGAAATCCCAAACGGGTGATTTTTTTTTACTTACAGGGCAGATTGGACTGGACTTGTCAATAAACATATCAATCTTGGACCTAGACATGGATGACCTATCGAATACCGATAATAGAAAGTTGAAACAACTAGTTCGTCCAAGCGGCTCCAGTTGGGCATAACGCCTTCGATGACCACCTTCAGTCATTGTGGGAATAAATCTTCCTTCAGACCTCTAACAGTAGGACTCATCATGCCCTTCTATCAATAGGTTCAAGATACCTACCTTTTAGGGTTCGATACAATTCTTACCCTTCTTTTTTTTCAGTTTGGGACCCATTCATAACCGGACTATTGCTTTTTAAGCTCAAGGTTACATGGCTCAAGCCCCAGTTTGGGGTTCAATGGATTCATCAATGGACCGCTTCTAGTTGAGTTCATAATCATTCTAGCCTATGCCCCAGCTTGGGGAGTAAGGGGTATCGCCATTGCACTACACCATTTTGAGTCCAAGATTATACTAGTTTATGCCTTGGCTTGAGGGGTTCAATGGATTTCTTTATTAGACCACTCTCAATTTGGGTCTAAGATTAATTTGGTTCATGCCCCAGTTTAGGGCATAATGGCTTTCCTCATTAGACCGCATTTAATTTAGGTCCAAGATAAATGTGGTTCATGCCCCAGTTTATGGGTTAAGGGTTTCATCATTGGACCATTCCTTAACTGTGATTCTGGTTCCTATCCTAGCCTGGGGCATATCGGATCTCATCTTTGGTCAACCCTACTGCTCGGGAAAATTCCATTCCCTCTCTTTGAACAATGAGAAATATGAGGGCAACTCTTTGGATTCTAGCATTTCCTTAGCCAATGGGGCAGAAATGCCCAAGATGGGACAACACTATCATAGCTGAAGGTTCATGATTTCTTGATGACTCCAGAATCTGAAATTGATCTTTACTGACAAGCAATGAGGAATGCTTCTCATTCACCATTCCTGACAGCTATCCTAACTTGTAGCACTGGGCTATGATAGACATGGATCGGGCTCTAATTGATAGAGCCAGAGATTGATTTTGAATCGATCTCCGATTGATAGAGACAATAATGACTTTGAATTGATCTCTGATTGATAGAGATCAAGATTGACTTTGAATTGGTCTCTGATTGATAGAGATCAAGATTGACTTTGAATTGGTCTCTGATTGATAGAGATCAAGATTGACTTTGAATTGGTCTCTGATTGATAGATATCAAGATTGACTTTGAATTGGTCTCTGATTGATAGAGATCAAGATTGACTTTGAATTGGTCTCTGATTGATAGAGATCAAGATTGATTTTGAATTGGTCTCTGATTGATAGAGATCAATATTGACTTTGAATTGATCTCTGATTGATAGAGATCAAGATGAGAGTCATGGACTGCTCTAATTGCTAGAGGCAAGGATTGCTTGAGTTGGGTTCCGATTGATAGAGGCCAAGAAAGACAATCATGGATTGGACTCTAATTGATAGAGATGATGGATTTATTGAGTTGAAATGACTGAAATTCTCTTCGATTCCTTCATGAAATGGAACATGGACCAGAGGTAATGGTTAAACAGGCCTAGAGGCTAACTCATGCTCACATTGAGTTCATATAAATAGAACATTTCTTAGTTCCAACATGAATTGGAACCTAAACTGGAGTTGACAGTTGGGCAAGCCTAGGGGCTAATTAAATTCAAATGAATGGAACTCTTCTTAGTTCCAACATGAATCAGAACATGAACCATAGTTGATGGTTGGACAGGCCTAGTGGCTAATTGAATTCAAATGAATGGAACTCTTCTTAGTTCCAACATGAATCAGAACTTGAACCCTAGTTGATGGTTAGATAAGCCTAGTGGCTAATTGAATTCAGATGAATGGAACTTTTCCTAGTTCGACATGAATCAGAACCCTAACCAAAGTTGATGGTTGGTTAATGGAACTTTTCTTAGTTCCAACATGAATCAGAACCCTAACCAAAGTTGATGGTTGGATAAGCCTAGTGGCTAATTGAATTCAGATGAATGGAACTTTTTCTAGTTCCTACATGAATCAGAATCCTAACCAAAGTTGATGGTTGGATAAGCCTAGTGGCTAATTAAATTCAGATGAATGGAACTTTTCCTAGTTCCAACATGAACCAGAACCTAAATAGGAGGTGAAAGGTAAAAAAAAGCCAAGGGGCCGAATGCCTCCTCCATTTTAACATGATCTGGGAGTGATGATTGAACCTGCCTAGGGGTTAAAGCCTTCTTCAGTTCTGAGATGAACCAGAAATGGTGGTTGAATCTGGGGTTGAATATTTTTTTGATTTTGAGATGAACTGGATGTGATTGAATCTACTTAGGGGCTGAATCTTTCCTTAATTCTGGATAATCGAAATGATGATTAGACCTGCCTAGGGGCTGAACCTTTCTTCAGTTCTGAGATGAACCAAAAAATGGTGGTTGAATCTAGGGTTGAATATTTCTTTGATTCTGAAATGAACTGGATGTGATTGAATCTGCCTAGGGACTGAATCTTTCCTTAATTTTGGATGAACCGAAATGATGATTGGACCTGCCTAGGGGCTGAATCTTTCCTTAATTCAAAGGTGAATAGGGAACAATGATTGGATTTGCCTAGGGGCTGAATATCTTCTTAATTCAAAGGTGAATAGGGAACAATAATTAGATTTTCCTAGGGGCTGAATCTTTTCTTAATTCAAAGGTGAATAGGGAATAGTGATTGGATTTGCCTAGGGGCTGAATTTTTCCTTAATTCAAAGGTGAATAGGGAACAATAATTTGATTTTCCTAGGGGCTAAATATCTCTTTAAGTCAAAGGTGAATCGAGAACTATGATTGGATTTGCCTAGGGGCTGAATCTTTCCTTAATTCAGAGATGAATCGAGAACTATGATTGGATTTACCTAGGGGCTGAGTCTTTCCTTAATTCTGAGGTACATTGAGAACTATGATTGGATTTGCCTAGGGGCTGAATCTTTCCTTAATTCAAAGATGAATCGGGAACTATGAAAGGATTTGCCTAGGGGCTGAATCTTTCCTTAATTCAAAGGTGAATCAAGAACTATGATTGGATTTGCCTAGGGGTTGAATCTTTCCTTAATTCAAAGATGAATCGTGAAATATGATTAGATTTTCCTAGGGGCTGAATCATTCCTTAATTCTGATGTACATTGAGAACGGTGATTGGATTTGCCTAGGGGCTGAATCTTTCCTTAATTCAGAGATGAATCATGAAATATGATTGGATTTGCCTAGGGGTTGAATCATTCCTTAATTCTGAGGTATATTGAGAACGGTGATTAGATTTGCCTAGGGGCTGAATCTTTCCTTAATTCAGGGGTGCATTGAGAACCATGATTGGATTTGCCTAGGGGCTGAATGTTTCCTTAATTCTGAGGTATATTGAGAATGGTGATTGGATTTGCCTAGGGGCTGAATCTTTCCTTAATTCAGGGGTGCATTGAGAATGGTGATTTGATTTTCCTAGGGACTAAATCTTTTCTTAATTCAGAGATGAATCGAGAACTATGATTGGATTTGCCTAGGGACAGAATCTTTCCTTAATTCTTAGGTACATTGAGAACAATGATTGAATTTGCCTAGGGGCTGAATCTCTCTTTAATTATGAGATGAACTGAATATGATATTTAAGTAAGCCCAAGGACTAACTGTACAGGAATATTGTAAACTTTCTCAAGGATAGGTGCTTGTCGCTGCTTAAATTGAATGCTCTATTGGACTAGATTGACTGAGTTACTGATTGTGTTTCCAAATCTGGTTGCCTTCTTTCTTACAAAAATTTGATGTTCAATCAAGATCTAGATTCATGACTTCCATTGATTCATTTAAGAAGATAATATGGATGGATCTCAAGGTGGGAGATCAAGACAATTCCCTAATTGTAGGGGCTTCTCACCCTAAAAGGGTGGATATGGTTGTAGATTGATTCTCTTTTCCAAAAGTATTGAAACTCAATGGAGAAATATCAAGATTCTAGAGATCTAAAGGAATGGAAGAAGTCACATGCACAATCAAAGATGACTTAACCAAACAAAGTTAGTTCCCTCATAAGGGTGATTGGGTAAACATTATCCGAGTCAATTTAATTGAATTTGATTAAGCCATGTGTTCAGTCTTGGGACCTCGTGATTCCAAAATGGATAATCAGTGGTACCAAGGTCTGGCCACTTGGGTTACCAAATTCGATGAAATTGAAATGGATATATTAATCCGTCGTCCTTATTAGGGATGATTAGCAAAAGTGGTTCATAGATGAACAAACTAGTAAATTTCTTCTTGACTATGGTATCTATGTCTTTACAGGGATTTTCTGTTCGTTTTTTAAAATCGACGTGTTAACAATGAGAGATTCGACACATCGAGCTTACTTAATGGAGGGTGTATAGTGACCATCTACTATGATGTAGAACAGGTGTATACATACCTCATACTCCCAATGGGTGAGAGTTCAAGATGCTCATCGTGTAGATTCTAACTTGTTGACCAATCGAGGATAAAAATGGGCAGAACTTCGACGTCTCGAACATGGATGTCATGGTTAAGCAAATTTTACTGGGTCGGTTCAGGGATGAACCAAAAATAACAAACATTGGGCTACAATCTGGGTTAGGACAGAAAAGGCCACCTTGACGAGGATGGGGTAACCTATCACCGAATGCTCGATGAATAATGGGCCATCAATCCCTTTATATACTATGTTGCAAGGGTCCAAGCGACGTGGAGTAGCATAATGCATTCCCAGGCAGACCCAAGAAATGCTCGTTAGAGGCTGCTCGTCGGTCGTGGTCTCACAAAATACAGGCCAAGGCTGTGTGTTTCGCCTAGCGGGCTGCCCCATATGCATGGGACCCGGTTCGGCTACTCGCATGAATGTGTGACTAAACCCATTCCCCCCAAAACAATATGATACAAGCATAAATATAGTATCCTAAGAGCTAGCATCCAATTCACACAAGGAAAGTTTTCATTTAGGAGTTTGACGTTTATATCCCCAGTGGAGTCGCCACTGTGAAGACAAAGAGGGAAAATCTTTAGAAAGTCGCCACCTAGATTAAGGTCTAGGACCATAGAAATGTGAAATCTCACCCCAAGGTAAAACTTCGATTGACTCATGACCCTTAGATTGGATTTCTGGTCCATCAAAGATTCGGGTAAGCGTCAGGTTACGATTATAGGAAGGGGTTAGGCACCCAAATCGCCCGATCGAAATCGGTCTCCTATGCCTTTCCTATGCTAGACTCTATCTGTTAAACCAAACCAAACCAAGGGGTTTGATATCATTGAACTGAATCTGTATCCATCAGATTGCCTACGTATTATGGAATTATTTCAAAAATCAGGTTCACCATCGTAGTTCAGGTGTGATTAAAGTTTATGGATGTGATTTATGCTTGTGCATGATTAAGTTCATTGTTCAAATTGAAGTTTATGCTTGAAAGGTTGAGAAACCCTATGGGTTAGGATCTGGATAGTCCATGTGGACTGATAGATAGTCCTAGTGGATCTAAGAATAACCCTATTTGGGTCAAATATTGATAACCCTATCTGGGTTGGAATGTGGATAACCCTATCTGGGTTGAAATGTGGAAAAATATCCTAGTGGATCTATGGATAGTCCAAGTGGACTAAGATGTGGATCCGAATTTGGGATTCTTCCAAATGGCCTACGTATCCTAGGGTTTGCCCTAGGAATCTGAATCCACGTAGTTCGGGCTGGATTATCCTATTTGGGTCAAAATGTGGGTAAGTATCCTAGAGGATCTATGGATAGTCTGAGTGGGCTAAGGTTTGGATAACCCTTTTTGGGTTGGAATATGGATAGATATCCTAGTGGATCTATGGATAGTCCGAGTGGACTAAGGTGTGGATAACCCTATTTCGGTTAAAATATGGGGGATATTCTAGTGGATCTATGGATAGTCCGAGTGGACTAAATTGTGGATCCGAATTTGGGTTTCTCCCAAATGGCCTACGTATCCTTAGGTTTGACCTAGGAATCAGAATCCACGTAGTTTGGGCTGGATAACCCTATTTGGGTCAAAATGTGGGTAAGTATCCTAGCGGATCTATAGATAGTCCGAGTGGGCTAAGGTTTGGATAACCCTTTTTGGGTTGGAATATGGATAGATATCTTAGTGGATCTATGGATAGTCCGAATGGACTAAGGTGTGGATAACCCTATTTCGGTTAAAATATGGGGGATATCCTAGTGGATCTATGGATAGTCCGAGTGGACTAAATTGTGGATCCGAATTTGAGTTTCTCCCAAATGGCCTATGTATCCTAGGGTTTGACCTAGGAATCAGAATCCGCGTAGTTCGGGCTTGGATAACCCTATTTGGGTCAAAATGTGGGTAAGTATCCTAGCGGATCTATGGATAGTCCGAGTGGGCTAAGGTTTGGATAACCCTTTTTGGGTTGGAATATGGATAGATATCCTAGTGGATCTATGGATAGTTCGAGTGGACTAAGGTGTGGATAACCCTATTTGGGTTAAAATATAGGGGATATCCTAGTGGATCTATGGATAGTCCGAGTGGACTAAATTGTGGATCCAAATTTGGGTTTCTCCCAAATGGCCTACGTATCCTAGGGTTTGACCTAAGAATCAGAATCCACGTAGTTCGGGAAAATAATCTGTTCTAGGTTAGAAAGTGAGAACCTGTTCTAGGTTTGGGATTTAGAACCTATTCTAGGTTTAGGGTTTAGAACCTATTCTAGGTTTAGGGTTTACCGAGGGGCAAAATCATCCTAAATTACCCTTTTCATCCTGAATTCTAATTTTGGAAGGTTTGGCAAAGCATTTTTCTTTCTTTATTAAGGCTTTTATTATTCCCATTATGCCCTTCCTAAGAATGTGGGTGCCTAAATGTACGTCCCCACACCTAATATGTTTGCTAGGTGTACAGATATGACAGTTCGACTAGGATGTTGCATAAATTAAATTATTTCCCAAAATAGAATATTCTATCTAAATATGGCATATAAAACATTTATGGCAAGAAATTCACATGTAGTAAGATTGTTTAAAATCTCTCAAATATGGCATTATTGTAAATAAGGCAATGGCCTATATGGCATGATCTAATATGTTATCTAAGCGTGACAATTCCTAATATGGTAATGGCAATGAGCATCCAAACATGGCAATGAGTGTCTAAATATGGCAATGAACATCTAAATATGGCAATGAGCATCCAAATATGGCAATGAGCATCTAATATGGCAATGAGCATCCAAATATGGCAATGAACATCTAAATATTCATGAAGAAAAATTCAATGGTATAAATCACCATTAATGGTAATCTAACCGTTCAAATTTATTTCAATCACCCCAAAAGATAATCTAATGGCCCAAATCACTTAACATGGTAATCCATCCATTCAGATTCATTTAAATCAGTTTTTATGTCATCCAATGGTTCAGATCATTTAAATCAAAAATCCAATCATTCTGCTTTATTTAAATCAATCACAAAGATGATCTAACGGTTTAGATTCATTTAAAATGATAATCTAACCGTTTAGATTTATTTAAACTCACTTATAATGAACATCTAGCAATTTAGATCCTGAATCAACATTCAATGGTCCATATTTAATCATTAAAGATTCCAAATCGATGATCAATAAAAATTCCAGACTAATGATCCATATTAAAAATTATAGATAAATGGTACCATTTTATCACATTAAAATTTCAGCCATAGTCGAATGACCTCATTAAAAACTCAGATCATGGCATGTTTAATCCACATGAAATTCTCAAAATTGATGGTAATATTTCATTCACATAAAAATTCTCAAAATTGATGACATGTTTGTTCCACATGAAATTCTCAAAATTAATGGCAATGTTTCATTCACATAAAAATTCTCAACATTGATGGTATGTTTGATCCACATGAAATTCTCAAAATTGATGGCAATATTTCATTCACATAAAATTGATGGTAATATTTGATCCACATAAAATTCTCAAAATTGATGGCAATGTTTCATTCACATAAAAATTCTCAACATTGATGGCATGTTTGATCCACATGAAAATTCTCAAAATTGATGGTTATACTTATCATTCATCACACATAATCTAAAAAATTATCAATGAATGACTTTGATTTAATGAGGCATTTCAGGACTGTGATGGGAATGAGTGGGGTGATGAAGATGCAGGTGGCAAGGTAGGAGAGGTAGCAGGTTTGCATCGGTGAAGATCTGGCCATGGGTACTGCAGATGATAAAAATAAATAAGTAAAGAAGGGAAGAAGTGGTACAGCAGGGCCTTACCTGAGGTGAACAGCAGGGTGGCGGGCAGCAATAATGGTGATGATCAGGTGGTCGGTGATGAATTCCTCTGCACGCTCCCTCTCTCTTAATCTCCCTCTCTTCTCTAATCCCTCTTCTTCTCCACGTCCCTCTCTCCCCTTTTATTTTATTTTTTTATTCTTCCTCTCTCCTTCCCCCTTTTCTGTTTCTTCTCGGTTTTTTTTTAGCCCCCACCTGATTTTAGTCCACTCCTTTCTCTCTTTTTTTATTATTATTTTTTTTCTTCTCTCCTCTCTCTTTTCTTCCCTCCTCCAGCTCCTGCTTCTTCCTTTTCTTCCTCTCTCCCCCGATTTTTCTTTTTCGGATCCCCCCTCTTTCTTGCGGGATCCCCTCCTTTTATTATTTTTTTCTTTCTTTTTTTATTTTTCCTCCAACGCCACCTTCTCTTCGGATTCTCCTCCTTCTTTCCTTTCTTTTATTATTTTTTTCATATCTCCTTCCCTCCCTCTTATCGGATCTCCTCCTTCTTTTCTTTCTTTATTATTTTTTTCCATATCTTCTCCCCTCTTCTCTCTCTCCTCTTCTCGATCCTCCTTCCTTTTCTGGTTTTTTTTTCATTCTTCACCGCTCTCTCTCTCCCCCGATTCTTTTTTTTTTGTTTTCTTTTTTTTATTCTCCCACTCCATCTCTCTCTCTCTTTCCTCTTTCAGTCCTTCCTCTTTTCCTTTTTTTTATTATTTTTTTTCATATCTTCTTCTCTCTTTGGATTCTCGGGTTTCTTCCTTTTGTGTTTTTTTTTCCTTTTTTTTCCGGTCCTCTCTCTTTGCGATCCTTTGTTTTCTATATATAGAAAATATATATAATTATATAATATATTAATATATTAATATATATAATATAATATACATATAAGACATATGTATATATTATATGATATATTATAATATATTATACATTATATAATAATATATAAAAGAAATAAATGCATATGTGCCACCATGAATTGGTCTGGATTGACAAGGATTGGCTGGGTTGGGCCATGACTGGCTTGGGTTGAGCTGAGTTGACTGGATTGACTGGAATTAACTAGGTTGGGCCAGGACTAGCTTGGGTTGAGCTGAGTTGACTGGATTGACTGGAATTAACTGGGTTTTCTCTCTCCATCATTTCATAGGCTATTTCCGCTGTCATTCCGTACAAAATTTTCCGATAGCCTTTATTTCATATTTTCTGCGTTCACTTTGTAGAACATTAAAAATGAGGAATAATGGAGCTTGAATCAACTCATTTGGAAATAAAATGGCCAACCTATGAATTTTTAAAGTTTAAGCAGGCCAATTATCGATAATTTGGTTGACCATTTTGCATGGGATCCTTCGGAGACTTCTACCATAAATTCTTTACATCCACTTTGTAGAGTACTAAAAATGGAACATAATGAAATCACCTGATTTGGATATGGGATGACCAAAATATGAATTTTTAAAGGTTAAATGACTATTTCCATGTGTAATTTTGCATGGGACCCTTCGGAGACTTCTGCCTGGGATTTTTCACATCCACTTTGTAGAACATCATAAATGAAGAATAATGGCCTTGGAATCATCTGAATCTGACGTAGAACGGAAAAGATATGAAGCTTTGAAGTTCTAACGATAATTTGCATGAAAGTTTGCATGGGGCCCACTGGTGACTTCTACCCGAGATTTTTTCACGTCCACTTTGAAGAGGACTGAAAACAAGGAATAATGGTACTTGAACCATATGATTCAGATGTCGGATGATCAAGATATGATGATTTGAAATTCAAACAATCCAACTTACGATAATTTGCATGAAAGCCCCTAGGATTATATATGATAATTTTAGAAACCTCCTTTGTACGTATCATCCGACTAAAATGATCATATCTTCTTCATTTGATGTCAGAATTGAGCAATTCTGTTCTCATTTTGAAGATAATTTCATGACCTAGGCATCCATGCAAGATTATAACCCGTGACCTTGTTGTGGGACCCATTGAAAACTTTCTCAAATTCATAGACCCATTGAAAACTTCCTCAAATTCACAGTCAAAAATCCAAACTTTCAATCATCTTTCTTCCTTTTGATGTCCACACACCAGCAGGACTTTATTTAGTTGGAAATGGCAAAAATGGGGTGCTTACAGGTGGGAATTTTGTTTCCGCATTGCATCTTCTTCTTCTCATGTAATCTTCTCCACGTCTTGTCTTCGCCAAATTATCTTTATATAATAATTATCTTAGTTTTTGAGATGTCTGTACCTTCCAACTAGTGAACTAGGCTGGTACCACTTCAATAGTTAAATCTTTTATCTAATCCAGTGGATCATACCTTTGATATGGATTTCTAATGTACTTCTTAAATAAAGACACGCGAAATACGTCATGCACACCAGACGTGGATAGCATTAACGCTAGTTGATATACAACTTTTCTACATCTCTCTAATTTCATGAGGTCCAAAACATATATCGGATACAAATCTCTCTTCTCGTTGAATTTTTTTAATCCATGCATAAGTGATATCTTCAAGAACACTTTGTCACTTATGGCGAACTCTAGGTCTTGGTGTCTCTTCTGAGAAACTTGAGCTATCTTGGCCCTTTTCTTTGATCTTGTCTGCTGCTCGACAGGTTTCTTCAACAGACTCAGGTCTTACTATTCCTTATTCACCAACATTATTCCAAAACAAAAAAAAAAGTTTGACATTTCTACCATACCATGCTTTATAGGTGACATCTACATAGTAGCTTGGTAGCAAATTCAATCCACATATAGCTTAGTTAGCCACTCCAAAGCATACCGATGTCATATAGCAATGGAATGAGCTATCTTCCTAAGGCGATCAACAATCACCCAAACTGCGTCAACCGTTCTAGGAGTCAGTGGCAAATCAGTGATATAGTTCATTGTAATGCAGTTTCATTTCCAGACTGGCTCTGATGGTTGTTGTAGTAAGCCATGTTGGTCTTTGTCTTTCAGCCTTTACTTGCTGATAATTTAGACATTAAAACATGCATCTAGACACAACTACTTCCATTCCCTTCTACCAAAATAATCTCTTCATGTTTTGGTATATATATTATACTTCTAGAATGTATCCAATACGGAATAGAATGGGCTTTTAACATTATCTTATATCTTATGATTAGCATTTTCCACTTCAGGTATACATAATCGACCTCTGCGTCATAGGACCTTTTTCGCATCTGGAGTAAGTCAGGGTTTGGTTTTCTTTTCTCTAAATCTGCTTACACCGTTCTTATATACAGATCTAACAAAATTGCTACTTTTACTTCATCCATCAATTCAGAGATGATCTTTAATGTTGCGAACGCAAGCGAGGAACTATTGCTCCATAAGTTCATCCATAAGTTCTCACTCAATTAGATCCTCACGAGTTTTTATTATATGTTACTCTCTTTCCAAATCGAAATCTATTGCTATGAAACCTAAGACAGCATCTATACTGGTTCCTTCCTCAGACTTCATAATTCCCTTTTTGCTTAAGGCCTTAGCTACTACATTAGCCTGGCTTGAGCGACACTGCGTATCACTGTCTTAATCCTTCAAGTGGTTTAACCATCTTCTTTGTCTCATGTTCAACTCTTTCTGATGAAGAGATAAATAAAACTCTTGTAATCCGATTTAATTTGAAATTCTTCTCTATATAGGTAATGTCTCCAAGTCTTGATTGCATAACTCATTACCGGTACTTCCAAGTTATGAGTAGGGTAACTCTTCTCATGCTCCTTCAGTTTTCTTGAAGCATATACAATCACTTATTTACCTTGCATCAACCTGCATCCTAGATCCACTCCAAAAGCTTCGATGTTTAGGGTAAACGGTTTCCCTGGTGTCCGAATGATCAAGATGAGAGTTGATATCAACCTTACTTTATAATCTAGAAACATTCTTCACACTTGTCAGTCCAATTAAACTTCTCTCCCTTCCTGGTTAGCTTAGTAGGAGGTATTGCGATCCTAGAGTGGTCCTCCATGAATCGTCTATATAACCAGCTAAACCCAAGAAACTTCTGATCTTCACAATATTCTTTAGGTGTTTCTCACCATATGATTATTTTTTCTTAATAGGGTCCACTTTAATCCCTTTTTATGATGCTACGTGATCTAAGAGGATCACTTTGTTTAATCAGGTCTCCTATTTCTTGGACTTGGCATAAAGCTTTTCCCTTCTCAATTGTTGTGAAGCTATTCCAAGATTCGTTGTATGAGTTGCTTCATGCTTGGAATAAACCAAAATATCATCTATGAAAACTATGACCAACGTGTCCAACATGTCATGAAACACCCAGTTCATCAGCTCCATAAAAGATGTAGGGGCATTGGTTAATCCAAACATCATAATCGAAAACTCATAATGTCCAAATCTCGATTTCAAAAGCTATCATCAAGATATCGTTGTCCAAATTTTTTAGTTGTTGATATCTTGACCGAAGATCAATCTTAGAAATTACCTTTGCTTCTTGCAACTGTTTAAAACAAGTCATCGTTCTGAAGTAGTAGATATCGATTCTTGATCGTGAGCTTGTTTAGTTCCCGATAATCTATACATAATCTGACACTACCATCCTTCTTCTTCACGGATTGCATTGGTGCTCCCCGTGACACAATACTTAGCCGATTAGAACCCTTGTCTAATAACTCCCGTAGTTGAGTCTCAATCCCTTCAACTACATAGGAACTACTCTATAGATGCCTTTGACACAAGTATCGTCCTTGGTAACAAGTCGATGACGAACTCGGTCATATGATCAGATGGAAACCTAGGTAAGTCTTTTGGAAACACATTGGAAATTTATACATCAGATCAATATCTTCCATCTGTGGTGCTTCTTTGGTAACGTATACCACAGATACTATATATCCAACTTCTTTCTCTTCAAAGCATCTCTTTGCATTTAGCATAGAGAGGATCAGCCTTCACTTCTTGGGCAACTTACTTCTAAAAAAACTAAATTATATGTCGTCTTTATTTTTAAATGATAACCTCTTCTATGCACACAATAACTTTGTAGAGTGTTGAGACAACCAGTCTATTCCCAAGATGACGTCAAAGTCTACCATCTCAAGTCGACTCAGGTTGCATCCAAATTTTATCCATCCATATGATTTGGACATTGTTCGTAACACTCATCCCATACAACATCTAGTCCAAAAAGGGCTTGAACTAGAAAATCTGGTGTAACAGTCTTAAGAGCTTGTCTAGCTCCTTCATCTCTTATGATTTTCAAAGACTATTGCTTGAAATTTCATATATCCCAAAGCTTATTAGCTTACACCTTCTTTTATCATTCTATCATATATCTCGAAAAGCATCTTCTGATTATTTACTCATTACATATCCCAAGTCTAAGCATTAGGGTATATGCTCAAAATTTCATCAATTCTGCCAAACTGTCTTGGTCTTTGCTTAATCATCTCACTCGACACTTGGCATAACCCAGTATTACTTATACTAATCTGAATACTATCAATGCCACAATTTTTACTTTATCCTTGTATCCACTCTTAGATTTGCTTTTAGGAATCTTCTGCTTTGTCAAAATTCATACCGATATAATCATCTTTAACTTTACTTGAGTTCTATCTACTCTTTCCTAGTTACTCTTGATAGTTTTCACTTTTTGCTCATGCACTCTTTTATAGACATGACTTATATCCATCAAATCAGTAATCTCAAAATAGATTCTCCATTACTTCATCTGAGGTTCATTGGCCATAGCATTTAATCTGAATCCAATCATCTTTCTTCCAATAATTCCATTATTACTAAACATCTTATCAATGGATGTCGAGAAATGTAAGAATCATAATGTTTATCCAAAACAATTCATTTCATTCTTTCAATTTAGTATGACGACAAACACTTTCTTTATCTAATGAACTTAAGTTTAAAAGATCAGGAGTAAATTTGTGGTAATCCAACCAGCATCAAAAGATCATCAAGTTGCACGGTGGTTCAAATATATAAAAATAGAGGTTTTACAACTCTTAACCTCAGGGTTACAGGTTCTATTGAGTATATATAATGCCATTGGTCAAGGCACTATAGGAATAAATTTGGAGAAAGTTTTCGTACATCAGTAAATCAGGTAAAATTGAAAAGATGTACGCTTAACATGATTAACATTTAACTGTTCATTCAGTTCATATCTCTATTCATGTTGTCGATCATGAGAGTGGCTCAGTTTGGTATAATCAGGACTAATACTAAAGAAACAATATCTATAACTCCAATTGACAGGTTGAATCAAGAAGGTATCCTGTCAAGACACAAAAATTTAAAATATGGTATGTGCATCCTCTATAATCATAAGAGTAAATCAATAATGCACTGCAACCTATCTAGTTATATGGCCACAATAGATTTGATCCTTTGCTGAAAATATTTGAGGCTTCGTCTTTAGAAAATATTCCTCAATCCTTGGTCGGATCATTTTATCATGATGCAGCTATCCCATACATCGGTGGCTGATAAGGATAACCACCTTGATACACTGTTTGTTGTGCACCAAGCTTCTGCACTGGGGTGTGCTTTACTGGGACTTGCTATATGGTAGGCACTGTGTTACAGCTAACAGGTATTGGGGTACAGTGTTGCTACCAATTGGTACTGTACTTGGTCTGACTCGGAGGTGTTAATGTAACATTGGCAACTTGGGTAGTCCAGGTGATTGGCTGGAGTGGCCTGGTTGTTCACCTCCTTTGATTTGCCCCAATTTGATTATCATTATTTAGAATCTGCTCAGATGAGTTTTCATTACCCATTCTCAACCTAGATAGTGGTGGGGTCAAGTTACAACTTCTACTTAATGCTCAGCGGGTAATGGATCAGCTTGTGGTGGATCTCATTCTGAGTCTCCATGTCACCCAGGAGTATAACTTTATCTTCTTGTAGTTATTCTTATTCTTAATGTATGGCCATTATTTTTTTATCTCTGTTGGATTTAGCCTGAGATCTTTCTCTTTTTCTCTACAGGGATTTTGACATTACTAGCCATTTTCCTTCTTCCTCTGTCATACATCGAGTTTTACATCTTGTGAGTATCAACTCAGTATTCCAATATTTTGGCTACTGTACTATATCCTTATACTTAGATAACTGCTTAACCTATAGATCATACCCTTTATTATTCGTTTATCAGGATAAGTTTTTTAATTTTTCCTTTTTGTTTGTGTATATATATGGTTCTACCTTTAATATGTACATTATTGTCTTTTTTAAGTTCTGTCTCAACCAACACAGGTGCTTATGGTGTGTTTGTATTAAAGCTTTTAATTAATCCTAACTCAGTTCATGGACTCTAGTGGAAGTATTTAGGTTTCATGGGAAAGGCCTGAGAGCTCTGATACCAAGTTGTCACACCCCAATTCTGCACCAATCAGAATGGTGTGATGAACCTTCAATAAACCAACAGTTCAACCAGGATCTCGTATAGGCTATCCCACGTTGTTAAACCAAAACACATTCCACATTAATCAGAGGTAATAAAGCAAATAGTGGAAGTCTTACAGATAATGAACTGAGGTTTAGACATGATAAATAATTAGTATTCCATTTATTTTCAAGTAACCAAAACATAATTTAATACATATTACAATATCCAAATATGGAAATTAAACACTAAGCGTATCCATAGTTGAAACGCTAGCTTGACGAATCACAATAGTCCTCCATAGCTTGCTCATCATAGCCGCCACCCATTTACATGTTGGTTTATTGACAAAATCTTCAACCGTAATACCTGCAACATCAGAAACTAAAAGATTTGTGCGCACGAGGGTCAGCTCTCCAACTTGAGCTCAGTGAGAAAACAAAACAATGCAACAAACATATGCATGCATTCAATTCATAACTGTGGTCTGGTTTATAGTTTGTAATGTGCTATAGAAAGGTTCGGAGGCCGCTACACCTCTATACACGAGTGTGTGAAGCCGCCCAATGAAAACGGAACTGTCAACCCCACATGCACCCACTATGGCACAATATACCCCAATGAAAATGGCATTGAAGTACCAGTTGATACCATACCAACACGTAGGCCCCTGTTGGCGAGGGCTTGCAAACTGGACTCGAAACTAACCAATCCTAATGGCAAACAGTGTATCCAAGGTCTCACCCCAGCATCCCTCAATACGTCCATAGAGATAGAGCTAAGCCCCCCCCGACAGAGTTGAAGACTACACGGTCCAAGACCACCTCCCCTGATGCCCTACGACGTAATAGTTCTGCTAAGGTAATGGTGATACGACGATGTTAGTGGACAAGACTTGTATAGAGCTATGGCACAATATACCTAATGAAAACGGCATTGAAGTACCGGTTGATACCATCCCCTATCCGCATCAAGTACACCAACATTTTCTTAGTGGACATGACTTGAGTAGAACTATGGCACAATATACCCCAATGAAAATGGCATTGAAGTTCTGGTTGATACCATCCCCTACCCGCACCATGTACACCAGCCAAACACAAACATTCACATGCCTATTCCTATCATCATCATCATCATCATCATGTTATAAACAATGAAATTAAATATGCATGAACAATAATAATAGAAATATTGGATGACATGTTGAATGCACATTACACGCATACACGCATAGAATCAATCATGGCATTGGACTCAAGAAATAAAAACAGTTTGTTATTAGCCAATTAGTTTAGGTCTTGTTCCCTCACCTTTGCTTGAGTATAGATCATCTTTCAAGCTTTAAGAATCACTTTTATATCAATAGGAAAACCTAACAAGTCGATAGATTTTAGTTAGAATTCATTTCGACAATTTTAGGCTTGCTATTAAGCTAGGGTCGCAGGACGGGTCGCAGGTAGGGTAGTAGTTTTCTGCGACCCCAGGGTGTAGGGTCGATGCTATGGTCGGATGTTCCATCAACCCTAGGTGCGACCACAGCTTCCCTGGACTTCCCAAAAGCTGGGGGTTGATCCTATGGTCTGGTAAGGTCGATTCCCAATCATCCCTAGGTGTGACTGCACATGGTTTGAGTCGACTTTTCCATTTTACAGTCCATTCTTTCATGTTTGGGTCCTTTGGCTTACTTTTATAGTCAATTCTATGATTGTTCTATGGCTCAAAACTCCAAGTTACTCACTTTTCATAGTTTTTCATGATTTCCATTGGAATTCATCCATGGATTGATGGTATTAGGGTTTCTCCTAACCTAACTTCATCATAATCTATTCTAAGCTTTCAATTCAGATAGTGATTGAGGTTCATACCTTCTTTTGTCTGAGTTTCAAAGATTTCTCTGAGCTTCTTCTTCTTCCTTAGCCTTTTCTTCAAGTTTTCCTTCTCTTCTTCTCTTCCTTCTATTGTCTTTCTCTCACTTTCAATTAAGGTTCTAAAAGGAGTGAAAGAGGCTTAGAGACATCCTATTTATAGAGAAAAACCTCCCAAAATAAGTCCCATTGAGTTTAGGAAAGGTCCCAATTGAAATTAGGAAAGTTTTCTAATTTTTTATTCGTACTATTTTTGTTGTTTTCCTAGGGTCGATGCTAGGGGGTCGATGAGGGGGTCGGACAATTCGAGACCCCTGCGACCCCACGACCAAAAAGTCATGGGTTGGACTTATTTTGAGGTGGGGTCGACCCTGCCTGTTTTGGTATGCGACCCTACCCTCCTTTTGACTATTTTTGAGTAAAATTTCATATTGGGTCTTCGGTTTCTTCACATACTTGGTCCACTTGTCTCGACCATAATATGTAGACTGGTCACGACACGAAATGTAAGGTTAGACCAGGTTCGTGGCGTGCGGGTCTTACATAAATCTTGCTAGGATCCACTTTAATCCCTTCAGCGGATACAACATGGCCTAAGAAAGCGACCTCATTTAGCCAAAACTCACACTTTGTAAATTTGGCGTAAAGCTTCTCTCTTCTCAGTCGCTGCAGAGCGGCTCTTAGATTCATGACATGAGTTTCCTTGTCCTTGGATTATACCAATATATCATCAATAAACACAATGACTAACGTATCCAACATATCATGGAATACCCGATTCATGAGTTCCATAAAAGTCGTGGATGCGTTAGTTAATCCAAAAGACATGACTAAAAATTCATAATGTCCATATCTTATTCTGAATGTTGTCTTTGGAATATCACCTTCCTTAATCTTCAGCTGATGGTATCCTGACCAAAGATCAATCTTGGAGAACACCTTGGCACCTTGCAATTGATCGAACAAGTCAACGATCCGAGGCAACGGGTATCGATTCTTGATTGTAAGCTTATTCAATTCCTGATAGTCTATACACAGTCGAACACTACCGTCCTTCTTCTTCACAAACAATACTAGCGCTCCCCATGGTGATATGCTGGGTCTGATATAACCCTTGTCCAGTAATTCCTGTAACTGTACCTTTAGTTCCTTCAGTTCAGTAGGAGCCATTCGATAGGGTGCTTTAGATACTGGTGCGGCTCCAGGTATAAGATCTATAACGAACTCTATCGCTTGGTCAGGTGGTAGTCCTGGTAGTTCCTCAGGAAATACATCTGAAAAGTCATGCACAACATCAATATCCTACATTCGTGGTGCTTCCTTGGTGAGGTCGACAACGGATACTAGATACCCAACTCCTCCTTTCTCGAGGCATTTTCTAACCTTTAATGCAGAGAGGATGAGTTTTCGTTTACAGGGAAGTCTAATTCCCGCAAAACTAAACTCTACTCTTTCCTTGTCTTTAAATGTCAATTTCATTTCTGCACATAATAGGTTTGTCAAATGTCGAGCTAACCAGTCCATTCCCAAGATAACATCAAAGTCTGCCATCTCGAGTTGAATTAAGGTTGCATCCAAAATCTTTTCGTCGATAAGAACTGGACATGGTCCATAATATTTTTCTAGTTTCACTTCTAATCCCATAGGTGATCGTACAAGCAATTTATAGTCTAAAGATCTGAGGGGTAGATTTAGCTTCTTTCCAAATGATACAGTTATAAAAGAATGAGTAGCTCCAGAATCAAAGAGCACTTTGGCGGATATGCCATTAATAGGTACGATACCTGTGATTTGTTTTAATTTAATCTACATGCTCACACAAGGCAATACAAAATGAAAGGTTCAGGTCATACCTGTGACCACATCAGGCGATGCGGCAGCATCCTCAGATGTAACTGCATAAACCTTTCCTTGTTGTAGCTGCTTCTTGGGCTTAGGACACTCCCTTGAATAATGTCCCATTTGATTGCGATTATAGCATTTTACTCCTTCATTATTTTGCTTTTGTTGAGGTTGGGCTGTTGGAGTAGTCTTGGCTGCAGCATTAAAGCCTTAAGTACGGAAGGGTTTAAATGTCTTTGTGTTCCCTCCGTTATATAAAATTCCATTTGGCCTTTTGATACCTCTATTCTGAGCAAAGTAGCTCTCCCTTTGGCTCGATTCTAGCACTCGAGCAATCTGTACGGCTTCAATATAAACTTTCTTTTCTAGCCCCAAAATATGCTCCCGAATGCTTTCCCTAAGTCCCATGACGAACCTTCGGGTTTTAGTATTTTCCTCCTGCATGCTAGAGGGAGCAAAGAAAAATAGCTCTTCATAACGCTGTTGATATGCATCCACAGTCATTTGTCCCTAATACAAACACAGGAACTCTCTTTCCATAGCGTCTCTGAAACTTCTAGGAAAATATTTCTTGAAGAATGCCTCTTTATAGATAGCCGAGGTCAATTGGGAGTGCTTGGTTAACAAATAACTTCGAGTAGACTTCTACCAGTGGTGTGCATCGCCCTTCAGCATAAATGTGGCACACAGTACTTTTTCCTCCTCATTAACAGTCATCATCATAAAATTCCTTTCCATTTCATCGATCTAGTAAGCTGGCCACAAAGGATCTGCTGGCTTGCCATTATATTCCTTAGGCTTCATTTTTAGAAAGTGCTCGATCAATCAAGAATGGTCCAACTGATACTGAGCATAGGCCCCATACATAGGTGGTTGATACTCGTAACTGCCTTGGGCTACCTCAGGGTTCTGTACTGGAGCTTGTACGTCTGGCTTTTGAGGTGCTTGGGGTACCGTGTTGCTACCCCCTGGTACTGTGCTAGCTTGTCTGGCTAGCATAGGTGTAGTATGTACAACTAAAAAAAACATTCCCATAACAGCTTGCATATTGGCTTGTACTTTCTGTATCTGCTGCAGCTATTGTGCCAGGTTCATAACTGCTGTAGCTAAATCTGTAGGTAGGGCTGGCAAGTTTGTAGGATTTGCTTGGCCATTAGCTCCTGGTGGTGCCATATTCTGATTCTCTTATCCTTCAGGATTTTCATGGCTATCTTCCTCCACAGGTGGTGATGGTGGAATTGGGTTACGTCCTCGCCTAGTTACTCTTCGCCCAGCCATTTCCTGTTTCGGTGGTGGTAGTGTCTGAAAAATCATAAAACATGTGAGGCAACCATAATATAAGTCATTCCCATGTCAAAATCCAATTAATCAATGTACAATTCCAATTTTCCAAGTCATTCAATCAAAATATTGTATTTTCCATCGTGTGGTCGATGGTGGGGTCGCACTATGTCCGACCACGGGGTATGCGACCTCACAAAACCCTGTCAGCTCACCGAGAGCCTATGGTCGATCGTGGGGTCGGAATATGTCTGACCACAGGGTCTGACCACGCGAGGTCTGTCAGCTCACCGAGAGCCTGTGGTCGATCGTGTGGTCGCAATATGTCCGACCACAGGGTCCAACCACACGAGGTCTGTCAACTCACCGAGAGCCTGTGGTCGCTCATGGGGTCGATCCTGTGGTCGCAGATTTGGTCGAATTTTGCGACCACACGACTCCAAATCAGGTTTTTAAACCTGATTTTTGGAGTCATTTCCCACTTTCTCTTTTGCTCTCAACTCAACTCACTTTCACTGAGTTGCTATAGTGTCGACCACTCGTGTCTAGCGATTCTTTCCTCCATTCACGACCTCCGCTCCATTCCTTCAGGTATGTTCTCTACTGGTCCTCATTTTTAAGCTTTTAAAACTAGGTTTTTCTCTATTTATAGCTTTTTCTTCAAATTAAAATTTTTCTAACTGTAAAAATTTGATTTTTATTGGGGACTTTTGCTATTGGCCACCCAATGGACGAAAGCCCTCAAGAAATTTTGAGTTTCATCGGTTAGTTTTTGAGAAACTTGAAATTTTCCATTTTTGACCTAATTTTTGGGATTTTTTCTAATTTATTGAAATTTCTTCAAATTCGATCTTCTTAGTTTAAATTTTCAACTGTATGAGCCTTGCAGGATGGTTTGGATCCTATGTAAGTCCTCCTGCTCAACTGGTTGGGTGAAAAGTGAGGCTTTTGGCCAAATCACACCGTTATAATGCCAAAATTTTTGAGTTATCTTGCTTATTTATCTATGTCTTTGCAGATAACATGGCTCGCACCAAAGTTCGCAGAGCTCATCCGCTTCCGGTCTAATGAAGCAGAGGCTCAGTATGTTCGTTATGAGCGTAAAAAGGTGGAAGGGGGTTGTTGTGTAAACTTGGCTAATCTAGCCTTGTTTAATGTAGAGGGTGCTTTTGGTGATATGGGTTGGCTCCCCGTGATATTGTATGAGGGTTGCACCTGTCCTATACAGGTGAAGCAGTTTTATTGCAATCTTCAGGTAGTGGGTGATCCAAATGATACAGACAGGGTGTAAGACCCGTGTCAATTTAACCCGGTCTTACCATTGTGAACCAGGTTTACCCATCATGGTCGAGTCAAATGGACCAAGGGCATGAAGGAGATCGAGATCCCAGGTACGAAATCGACCCGAAAACACTTAATTCTAAGGGAGGGTCGTACACCCAGTGAAGCGGGGTCGGACCTCCCAATACGAAAGTCGGATTTTTTAGGGAGGGTCGGACAGCATAAGACCCTAGGGTCGACGGGATCATCGACCCTCCCATCGACCCTCGATTTCTGACGAAACTAAAATTAGGAAATTTCCTAATTTTCGGTTGGGATTCTTTCCAAATCTCAATGGGATTATTATAGGACATTCCTAGTCTATTTAAAGGACGTTCCTAAGCCACATTCACTCCTTTCACAACCCTAATTGAATTGAGAGAAAGAGAGAAGAAGGAAAAGAGGAAGAAAGGAGGCTAGGAAGAAGGCTTAGCAAAAAGGAGAAGAAATTGCAGAGAAAAGTAATCTTCTCAGGTATGGATACCAATTCCATGAGTTTCTACAGACCTTAGGTTAGATATGATTGAGTGTAGGATTTCGGAGAAACCCAAACCATCCATCCATGGTTAGGTTTTCATGGAAAACCATAGGAGGATGCATGAAAGCTATCTAGATGAATTATACATGGTTCTAGACCATGGAATGAGTGTTGGGTGAATGTAGGAAGCAAGTCATAGGACCCCAAACACGAAGAATGGATTAGAAGGTGGAAATTGGACCAGAGTGCACCGAGGGTCGCACCGAGGGTCGATAGACCATCCGACCCTAGGTGTTTCTGACCATCGACCCTCAGCATTCGGGAAGTTCAGAATGGAGGGAGGGTCGATAGACCCATCGACCCTAGCATCGACCCTAGAATCGACCCTCAGTTGATAGAATGGTTTTTAAATTCTGAATTAATTCTAATTAAATTCTATCGACTTTGTTAGGTTTGCTAGCAATATAATACAGTTATAATGATGATTCGAAAGCTTGGAAAATATTTATTAGCAAGCTAAGGTGAGGAACCTTAACCCCAAACTAAATTGGTTAATAATAAACTGTTTTCTATTTATTGAGTCCTATGCCATGTTTGATTCTATGCGAATATGTTTGTAATGTGCATAAAGCATGCCATCCAATATTTCTATTACTTGTTCATGCATATCTACTTTATTGTTTATAACATGATGATGATGATGATGATAGGAATAGGCATGTGCTTGTATGTGTGTGGTTGATGTGCTTGATGCGAGCGAGTATCGGGGAGGTGTGATGAGAACGTCAATAAACGTTAACCTTTGGCGGGTCTCAAAGACTTTAGCTCTATCTCTAACTCAAGTCTTGTGCATTGGCATCGTCGTATTGCCATTACCTTAGCGGAACTATTATGTCGTAGAGTATCGGGGAGGTGGTCTCGGTCCTTGTAGTCTCGACTCTACCGGGGGGGCCTTAGCTCTATCTCTATGGATGTTTTGAGGGATGCTTTGGGGTGAGGCCTTGAATACCTTGTTTGGCATTAGGATTGGTTAGCAATGAGCCCAGTTTGCAAGCCCTCGCTAACGGGGGCTTATGTGTTGGTATAGCATTATATAGCAATAACCGTTAACCTTTGTTGTATAATGTTATGGTAGGGTGGATGGGGACGACGATAACCGTTAACCTTCGGGCGGGCTTCCACACCCTGTGTATAGAGGCGGTATCAATAACCATTAACCTTTGATCACCCAACCTTTCTATTGCACATTGCAAACTATAAACCAAGACCAAAGATATAAATTTATTTTTGCATGCATATGTAATGTTTTATTGTTTTGGCTACTCACTGAGTCGTGTTGTGTGCTCACCCCTCGACGTCGAATATTTTTAGTTGATGATGCAGGATATACTGTTGAAGATTATATGAACCTGTCAGCGTATGGAACTGTAGCAGCTATGGAAGTTGGAGCTGAAGACGATACACACGACTCCTCTTGCGAGTGCAACTCGTGTGTATTCGATTAGATATTTTTGTAGGTTTCTTTATTGGATTTATAAGACATGTATTTGGTATTTGAATATTTATGTCTTAGTTAAACACAGAATAATTTGATATTATGGGTATCATTTTAGTTCTCAGTTCATATTATTTATAAATTTTCCGCTATTGTGTATTACTCTGATTATGATTGTGGATGCGTGTTAAGTTTGGATAACGCGGGGATAGCCTATAAGAGATCCTGGTTGAACCGTTGGTTATTTGGTGGTTCATCATACCATTCTGAAGTGTGTGGAATTGGGGTGTGACACAGGGGTAGGGAGCTCAGGATCACTAGTTATGTTAAAGGGGTAGAGATCTCCTTTAACTGCCAGGAGTTGGCTGATCTCTTGGATATATCAAACGATGGCCCCTTAGTATACTGTGCACCTAAGGAACCCCAGTTCATATCCTTGATGATGCGTGCAGAGATTGACCGCCAGCTTCTTAGAGATGACTACTGGGAGATGAAGGCAATCAACCTACGGCCAGAACCTCGGGTGTACTGCAAGATTATTTAGCACAACCTGATTCCTCAGAGTGGGAATTATGAGAAGATTTCCCAGTTGACCCAATATCTCTTGTACTGCATCTGCACTAGGTAGCCCGTCTGCCTTCCATACATTATTATCAAGATGATGATCCATTCTGCGATGCCTGGTCAGATGGGCAACTTGCCCTATGGGCGTTCGATCACTACCCTGCTCACTCGCCTGCATGTCGATTTAGTTGATGAGAGGATCCACGAGGACACCTTCTCGTGTGACCTTGACAGGGAGGCCATCTGCAAGATAGGGATGCGGGATGCGCAGGTCAGTGACGAGGAGAGGAACGCTATGGTGCATCCCTGTACTCGGGTCGAGATAGCAGACGCTGAGGCGACAGCAACAGCAGCAGCAAGAGTCCATGGGGGTAATGCTGAGGATGATGATCATATGTACATGGATGTGGACGCCATACCTCCTTCATCACCACCGCATTCCACTAGAGCTGGACCTTCTCAGGTTCCTTCCCACCTTCCCACTCAGCTAGTCCCTCGCACCCACCACCAGATTACGTGATGGGGCTGCTGCGTGAGATTAGGGAGGCCCAGTGTGCGACTGATCAGTGGATGGCCGATCTTGCAGCTAGTCTCCAGGTGACCCAGACTCAGGTAGCCTGGCTTACGAGGGTGTATGCTAAGGATTATGACCGAGATCGTGAGGCACCTCCTCCTCCAGCACCCCCAGCTCCATGATGTATTTAGCTATTTTTTCCTTGTACTACAGAGTAACTGTTCGGATTATGGACCGTACTCTGATTTGGATATATATATATATATATATATATATATATATATATATATATATATATGATTTTTATTCGATGTGTATATGAAACTTGTTTCTCATCTTCATAGTACATTATTCTCTTTCTTAATTTTTGTCTCATACAACACAGGTGCTTATAGTGTGTTGATATTAAAGCTTTTAAATTTTATCCTAACTTAGTTCACAAACTTTTGTGGAAGTATACCGGTTTAATAGACAGGGCTCGAGAGCTCTGATACCAAGTTGTCACACCCCAATTCTGTACCAACCAGAATGGTGTGATGAACTGTCTATGATCCAACGGTTCAACCAAGATCTTGAATAGGTTGTCTTTTTGCTTAAACCATACATATCCACAACCATAATCAGAGTAAATAAACAATAACGGAAGTCTTTAATACCAATAAACTGAGAATCTAACAGTGATAACATAAATAAATTATCTAATTATTTCCAAATGACTAAGACATAAAATAAAATAAATTAATCAATTACATGTTCTTAATAATCCAACAAATAAATCTAATCAAAGACGCATGAGTTGCACTCGCACGACGAATCATGCGACTCCATCATAGCTTCTGCATCCATTGTCGCAACATGCCCGTACATTGGAGCATTCATATAATCTTCTACTGTAGTACCTGCAACATCAACTAAAAATATTCGACGTCGAAAGGGTGAGCACACATCATGGCTCAGTGAGCAAACAAAACAATGCAACAAACATATGCATGCCTTCAGTTCATATCTTTAGTCTGGTTCATAAGTTTGCAATGTGTAATAGAAAGGATAGGTGGCCGCCGCACCTCTATACACGAGTGTGTGAAGTCGTCCAATGGATCAAACACCATTTTCATCCCACATGCACCCATCATGGAATAGAGATAGAGCTAAAGTGCCCGGATCAAACACCGCATAACACTTCCCCTGATGCCCTACCAATACCAACACGTAAGCCCCTATTGGCGAGGGCTTGCAAACTGGGCTCGCAACTAACCAATCCTAATGTCAAACAGTGTATCCAAGGCCTCACCCCAGCATCCCTCAATACGTCCATAGAGATAGAGCTAAGGCCCCCTGGCAGAGTCAGAAACTATACGGTCTGAGACCACCTCCCCTGATGTCCTACGACGTAATAGTTCTACTAAGGTAATAGTGATACGACCATGTCAGTGGACAAGACTTGAGTAGAGATAGAGCTAGAGTCTGGTGACCAGGATGAACCACAGTGTCACGTCCTCCCTTTGATGCTCCACTCGCATCAAGCATACTAACCACACACATACATTCACATGCCTATTCCTAGCATCATCATCATCATCATGTTATAAATAAATTGAATTAAATATGCATGAACAGTAATAACAGAAATATTAGATGACACGTGAAATGCACAATGCACACATACAAGCATAGAATCATTCATGGCATTGGACTCAATAAATAAAAATAGTTTATTATTAGCCAATTAATTTAGGTCTTGTTCCCTCACCTTTGGTCGATAATAGATCATCGTTCAAGCTTTGTAATTCACTCTTAGACCACTTGAAAACCTAACAAATTTATAGATTTTAAATTAGAATTAATTCCCAAGAATTTAGACTAACAAAAACTGAGGGGTCGCAGGTATGGCAGTACTGTGGTCTCAGTTTTTGTGATCACAGGGCGTGGGGTCGCAAGGTGTGGTCACATATCCTGCGACCACACGTGCGACCACACCCTCCCTGGAAACTTCTCGAAGGCATGTGGTCGGACATGTGTATCTCGTGTGGCCGCACATCATGCGACCACACGTGCGACCAAAGGTGTGATGGTCGACCTTTCACTCTCAACTCCATTCCTTCATGTTTGGATCCCTTGGCTTATCATTATGGTCCTTCTTATGATTGTTCTATGGCTCAGAACTAGTATTTTATACTCAATCCATTGTCCACATAATTTTATCCATGGATTCTCTTGAAATTTGTCCATGGATTGATGATTTAGGTTTCTCCTAATCCTATCTTCTTCATGAACTATTCTAGGCTCTCAATTTAACATGGGAAATATGTTCATACCTTAAGCTTTCTGAAGATTCAGAGTTTTCTCTGAATTTTCCTCCTCCTTAGTCTTCCTCTTCAATTTTCCTTCTCTTCCTTCTCTTCTCTTTCTCTTACTTTCAATTTGAGTTCTAAAAGTGTGAAAGAGGCTAAGGGGCGTCCTATTTATAGAGAAAAACCCTCCATAATATGCCCTAATGAGTTTAGGAAAGAGCCCCCTTCGAATTAGGAAGGTTTCCTAATTTCGATTTCTGACTGGGTTCGTGTGGTCGGAGGTGGGGTCGCAGAATCCGTCAACCACACCTTTTGAAATGTCCGACCACACGACCAATATTCATGTGGTTGGACTATTTTGAGGTGTGGTCGGTCACACCTGTTTAGGTATGCGACCACATACTCATAATTGACTGTTTTTGGGTTGATTTCATACCTGGTCTTGTGGTTTCTTCACGCACTTGGTCCACTTGGCTTGACCATGATAGGTAGACCTGATACAAGGTGGTAAGACCGGTTAGTTTGATACGGGTCTTACACCCTAGTCGAACTACCGTGCATGCACACTGATAGAAGACATTCCTAGGTGTGGGGACGTGCATGTAGGCACCCACATTCATGGGAAGGATACTAATGGGAAAATGATAAAAGTCTTAATCAAGAATCATAAAGCCTAGACCAACACAATTCCAAAAATCAGGGTTGTAGGTTACAAGGGTAGTTTTAGGACGATCCTTACCCCTTGGTTCATTTCTCATAGGGTACAGAGACCTAAATAGGTGTGATATGAATCCAAACATAGATCATTTAAGATCATCTTTTGGTCCTGTCGGATCACCCATATTTCGACCCAAGCGGGTCACCCAATAAGCAATCCACATTAGTTCCGAACTACGCGGATCCTAATTCTTAAGGCAAACCCTAAGATACATAGGTAGTCTGGGAAACTCCCAGATATGGTTCCACACATCAATCAATATACTCTCACACACCCTACTCCCTGAGAGGCACACCCTACTCCCTTAGAGATATACACTCTACTCCTTGAGAGACATACCTACTCCCTGAGAGACATACCTACTCCCTGAGAGACACATTCTACTCCCTGAGAGACATACCTACTCCCTGAGGGTACACATACTTTACTCCCTGAGAGTGCTTGTATATCTTAGTCCCTGGGGCTATCCAATCCACCTAGGAATGAACTACGTTGAACCTGATTTTCAGGACCTCTGGAATACGTAGGCAACTTGGAGGACTCTCCAAGTACGGTACCCCATCTTAGTATCCTTAGGTCCTTCATATCCACATCCATATCCATTTCCAAATCCATCTTCACTTCGATCCATATAGGCTATCTCTAGATTCAATCTCAATCATCATCAAGCATAAATTTTAATTTGAACAATTGAATCTAAGGAAGCTTAATCATAATTTACATCCATAAACTTTAATCACCTTCTGTTTCGAACTACATTTTGGACTTGATTTTCAGGATTGGAATACGTAGGCAACTTGAGATGTTCGCGAACCATCTTTGGTTATGTTCACTGTATATTATTTTGTTTGTTTATTACTTTGAGAACATGTTTAGCTGAACTTAGGTTAGAAGAATTTAGCAACTTGGCATAAGATCCCTCATGAGCCATAGTCATCATTCAATGACAATGAACAGTCAAAACCATAGAGTCTAAGGAAAGTAGAATCTATAGGAGGCCGATTTTTAGATCGGACAGTTTTGGGTCCCTAACACCTTCCCAAACTGTACCTTGAACGCTTACCCGTTCTCTGATAGAACAAAGCCGATATGTTGGGTCATGAGTCAATAGAAGTCTTATCTCAGGACGAGACTACATTTTAGGTCCTAGACCTTAATCTATGTGGCGACTCCAAATCATTCACCGTCCATTTCAGTGTGGGTGGACACTTGTCCTCACACACTGGATATAACTTTGTTCATTGTAGATCTTGTATTAACGGAAATAAACCATAAAATTTCCATATTGTTACGTAGAACATATTTCACTCTTGTTTCTATAAATCTGCATTTGATTTTGGCTAGAAAAACTGAGCTGATTGTGCTTTTTTTCATTTCACCGAGCTTCGGATGATGCCAACATACTTGTAAAATTAAACTTAGACAGTGATTCTGATTCAGAGTTATGGTCCTCATGAACTTTCTTATACACTTAGGGGACCAGCTCCCTAGTTGCATAAGTTGTCTCATTTACAAATAGATAATATCTTACTTGTAAAACTGCTTGAAGAAGAATGATAGGTATTCCAATGGAAGTGGAAAGGATCCTATTGAGGTAGATATGAGAGTGGTGGTGATCAAGTAGTTGTGGATGGGGTGGAATTTTTGGGGCAGATACCTTTAGTTCCTTCTGTTATGTTTTGGTTTGATGTGCAAATCCTAGAGCTTTAGGAAAAAAAAAATTGGTCCACTGTTTCTGTAATCTTTCTTCAACAAATTTTCCCTCCAAGTTCATGTTATTGAAATTATTTTGATGGCAATGGGTGCTTTGAAATTTTTTTCCTTAAATTCTTTCAATAAGTTGGAATATTACCCCTTAAATTTCTTTTCCTTATTTTTTTTATATGTAGGGTTTATGAGTTTGAATAGATATTTTATATTGATCTATAAAAGAATAATCACATTTTATTATAAAATTATACAATTTTAATTGACTTGTGTTGTTTAATAACTGAAAACATTTGGTATTCTATGGATCAAAACATAAAGATGCATAGAGGTTGCCCCATTTGTAATTTATTCAGTTAGGAATAACTATTGAATCAATGATACAAGTAGAATAGGTTGTAACTCCACCAACAAGTAAATATATAAGGATTAAGAAGTTTTACTTCTTTATCTACTAAGGGGTTATAATTTCCTCTCTCTTTTTCATTATGAATCTTTATCTATTTTTTGGTCTTTATGAATTTTTGTTTGTTAAATTTGTGTTAATTGTTTTTCTTTTTATTGTCTTTTGAGTAGCATTGATGTTGTTTGAACCAATTTTAAACAACATCAATGAATAGATTTTTTATTCATTAATTTTCAATGTTATGCATTGTTAAATAATTGAAATATTTGATCTTCTTCTATATCTCTATTATAGTAAATATAGTTTTCCCTATTAAGTTTTCAACTCAAAAGTTCGAACTAATAATTGGAAGGACTCTCCATATATAAGACCCCAAGATTCCAATCTCATTAGGAATGTGGGATTATTCCCAATACTGCCCTCACATGTAACCCCACCATTAGGTGGTATATATGTGTTAGTATATGTGGCAATACATGACACTTTTTGGGTGACTGGTTCCTCTTTTTGGGTGACTGATCCCTCTTTTGGATGACATATAGTCCTTTTTTTAGTAATCATCCCTCTTTTTGGGTGATATATAGTCTCTCTTTTGGGTGATCATCCCTCTTTGGATGACCATATTTTCTATTTTGTGCGTCTGGCGTCCCTCTTTTGGTGACTTGGACTTCTTTTTAGGGTTATTATGAGAGGAAATTTGGAGCTCTGATGCCATGTTAACTATCCAACTCAAAAGTTTGAACTAGTAAGTGGAGGGAATCTCTATATATAAGACCCTATGAGTCCAATCTCATTAGCAATATGGGACTATTCCCAATATTCCTCATATATAACTCTTTGACGACTGGGTGATACAAGTTAAACTGGTTTATAAGAAAGCATTCTTCTAGAATTTTAAAGTACCATAGATACGAAAAGAAAAAATTTACATATTTTGTTATTCATGTGTCACACGGATAATGACCATCGATCAGACAGATAATTGTAGAGGAAATCATTGTTAAATATGGAGTCCCTCCATACGGTTCTGATTTCATGGATTATTGTGTTGAGTAGTGTCTTGTATTCTATGGGATCCACGTAGTTATTGGAGTTATATTTATATTTGGGTTATGGTTCATTATATGTACAAAGGTTAATCTGTAATTGTGTGAGATTAAGGTTTCTAGAGAGCTTATATATTGTTTATATAGGGAAAACCTTAAGTAAGACTGAGCAAAAGGAGAAACACTTTATCAGGTGGGGAGAGGTGTAAAGTTTTTTTGTGAATAAAGAAATTCTCTGATTCTCTGGGGTGGAGGCAAGCATTCCAGATCGGATGCTAAACCACTGTAATTCCAGGTGTTTGTGTGTTTACTCGATCTTCACTTTCTTTCTCGTTTGCGTTTTCATCCCTAACATCTTGGTAGGTCCTTCACCTTTTCACCGATACTTGAGCTTTTCTTGATTTTTAAGTAAAAGAATGAAAAACCTTGTTTAGAACTGGTTACTGACTGCTTAGCCTTGATAACTACCTACAGACCTTAAAGTTATGTTTTGGTAACTTGTGGTTCTAACTTCCATATTGCTTTGATTGTAGTTTTCTATCAAGATTTGACTTTTGATCTGTGAAGATAGCAGAAAACAAGAATTCCAATTGAAAAGTCAATAGTGTGTTTGAATAGGAATCATATAAGAAGCTCGAAAAATACCATGGAACTCTTTTGAGAACTTGAGATTCTAGTCAAATCCAAATAAAATCCTTTGGTTGGTTTTCTCCATTGTCTCAGTCTTGTCATCTGTTTCATTGTCGTAATTCCTTTTCTCATTTACAAATAACATACTTCTGAGTTGGAAGAGGAAAACTATAAAATGACATATGGTTCGTGCACATTTTAGGAAACAAAATGTTAGAAACAAATGTCATGCCAAAAATGTAACGTGATTTTGTGTGTTATTATACATAATAAATGTATTCATTCAATATCACTTGAGATGCATTTGATTAAGGTAATGGGATTTTCACCAAAAAAAGAAAAAAAAGAAAAAAAGAAAAAGATCAAGGTAATGGGATTTTATTTAATGGTTTTTCTTTTCTAATATAAATAAAATGATATTAAGACACTCACTAACAAAACCTATTTTATTTTTATAGGAAAAAAAATTATTTAGCTAAATCATCACAAATTTTTTAGATCGAGGATCCTCCAGTTGTTGTAAATAAAAATATGATGTAGTAGTGTCAACCACTGGTATATAGGGAATATTTTTTATTGATCATATGTCAAATTTCACTCTAATTTAATCATTTACCCTTTTACTTATGTTCATGCATCTTACTAAATTGTTTTATTTTGCCGTATGCCAAACTCCATTCTTTTGGTTGAATTTTGACATGGACAAAATTTTCTGGCAAACTAGGTGCCCGAATTCACGTGGACTCATATGGAATCGTGCTCTAATAAAAAATGTATTTCAGAAACAACTAAAATTTAAGGGGGGTTTTGTAAAGCCATTGGGGAAGAAGTAGATTCCATATTGACATACACAAAACCAGACACTAGGAAAATTTTTGCTGCCCGGTTTGCAGTAAATTTATTTTCTATCGAAAAGGGTCTTTGAGTCTACCTATCTAATGAATTTTAGGCCATCCAAACGTTGCACAATTACCATCTAAGAACATGTGGGTGTGTTGTCCACATAACATCAATCCTATTAAGATTAGAGAAGCTTTCCTAGTCTTGTAGTCTACATACAAAATTCATTATGACGTACAATGTGACACTAATCTTCTTGTGGTAGGTCATTATTTGGAATAGGCTGAAGATCGTACACAGGTAGAATCCAAAGGACTTGACCAACAGGCAAACAACCCCTTAACAAATCCAATAATTTGACACGGATGCATAAGATTATGAATGGGTAACAAACATACAGGGGAGGGGCTATATGGTTGAATTTGGATATGAAATTTGACAAATGACCTATATGTACCATTCCCAAACCTCCAACATTATGCGTACCATTCCTAAATCTCCAACATTTGGATTTTTCAAATCGTCTTTCACATGGCACAATGCTCGAGGGTCTAATGATATAATTTTGAAACATTGTCCAACATCCCTTCTCCATCACCACTTCCATCTCGTGACTAGTCACACCATTTTCTCTCTCTTCTCTCTCCTCTCTCTCTCTCTCTCTCTCTCTCTCCTTCGACCACTTTTTAAATTCTCCGATGCAGGTGGAGTGACAGGTCGGGATACAAGTGGTGTTGGAGCTGAGTACCATTTCAATGCATTACCAATAACCCTTGTACCATTTCAATACTAGAGGGTCTAATGATATAATTTTGAAACATTGTCCAACATCCCTTCTCCATCACCACTTCCATCTTGTGACTGGTCACCACAACCACCCCCATCCTCTCTCTCTCTCTCTCTCTCTCTCTCTCTCTCTCTCCTTCGACCACTTTTTAAATGCTCTGACGCAGGCGATAGTGATAGGTCGGGATACAAGGGGTGTTTCAGCTGAGTACCATTTCAATGCATTACCAAATGATATATTGGTAACCCTTGTACACTCTCCACTATACACATGTCATAATATAGCACGTAGTTTCTAGGAATGCCCTAGCATAAGGTCGATAAGATATAATTCTAAGATCAACGTCAAAGTGTTTACTAAAAATTTTTATAATGTCGATTGCGCCTTTTTGATGCACTAACCTTCCTCCTATATCCAAGCTTGGGACCAATAACATTAAACAGTGGCATAAGAAAATATAAAAAGTTGAATTACCTAAGCAAAAAATATACGCAAAATAATAACATTTTTGTGGAATGAAACTTTTTATAAGTGTGCAACATTTGCACCGAACCCAAATCGAACTATTTATATCAAAATCGAGAGATCGTTTAGTAATCAGTTCAGTTCTTGTTTGAAATATGACATCGTTTACTTAATCGGTTCG
Organism: Protea cynaroides; assembly: GCA_028583415.1. Lineage (NCBI taxonomy): Eukaryota > Viridiplantae > Streptophyta > Magnoliopsida > Proteales > Proteaceae > Protea > Protea cynaroides. The sequence goes on from CM053275.1 coordinate 77,857,420, forward strand.
ATTTGGTTTGAAATCGTTAACAGACGGGTTACACCGACTAGACACTGATTAAACCAAATAGAATGTGAACCGTTTAATTCTCTAAAAGCTAAACTAGCAAACCATAATCTCATTAATCATTTCATATTAATAATTTAGAAAAAATTTCACAGAGACCCCAAAAAGTATTGTTAACATCATTTACCATTCACAGGTTTGGAAAATCATTAATTACCACCCATAATCTTTGCACTAATAATCAAAGGGATGGGTCCACTCCTGTTAAATGCTGATGTCAGTTAAAATAAAACTTTTCATGAACAATATTATCCTTAGAGTAAAGGTAAAAAAACTATTTTACCCTACAATTCTGCAATAAAACTTTATTACTTCACAAAGATATTATTTATTTATTTTTTTTTTTTTTTTTTGTGAACAAATTCAATTGTTCATCTCTATTTTTTCGGTTCTTGAAAGTTTTAGGGTTTCTTGATATCTTGATGTCTGTTGTTGTCGCCTTCTCCCTTCATATGTCTTACTTATGCGTGTGATTTACCGTCCTTGTGGTCGATACCATTGAATAGCAGCGGCGAAAGGATGAGTGGGTTGCTAACCGCAATGCAGTTCCTGAAGTTAATCGAAACTTGTTTCGCCTCTCAATTACAGAAGAAGAGATTTACGGTGGGCGGTACTCATTGGATTCTTCTCTGCAACACGACAACATAGAACGCCGGATTCCTACCAAAAACAATCCAGAGAAGGGTATTGAATGCTTGACAGTTGCAGTGGCTTTCTTTTGTGTTGCAGCTTTCGATTAGCAGAAGAGGAAAGAGATCTCGGTAGTTGCAGAGGCTTTCTTTTCTGCTGCAACTTTTGACTAACAGATACATCCGAGGAGGCAAGTAGCAGAGACACGGAAGGAAGAAAGTGTACGGTGGTGACAAAAGGAAGATAACAGACATTTTAGGAAGAAATTAAGCACAAAAGGATTTTAATGGACATTTCTAGGAGTGCTTCCTTTTTTGCTATTTTGCATAGAAAACAGAACGGCATCAGTTTGTTGCACTATGCGTCGTCAACGTCGGCATCTCCTCTCTGATCAGTGCCTGATATTCCCACCTCCCATTTGCACTGCCACTTCCCTGTTCCCTCTTCTTTTCTATCGATGATGCTATAGCCGGAGTGGGAGTTGTGGTGGATATACTTGAAACCACCCTGGTTTGGGTTGCCAATAGAGACAACCCCCATGATTGAACACTCCCTTTCCGTTCTGACTGAAGAAGCCATAGAAGGATGCAAAATATAATGGGAATTCGGTAGAGAGCGAGATCCGAGAAGTTATTACATAAAACCTTGGAAGGTTTTAAGCCTCAATGATCTACTCTGTATCTCTCTGTTCCGATCATCTTTCCGACACTCCTATACAGATTCGTAGCACGATGGACCTTCAAGAGTGAAAACCTCTTCTGTAATTCATCTCTATGATATCTTGATTCCGTATTTCCTCTCCGACCGATCTCATTGATTCGTATTCTTACAATCATCTCCACTGGCGATGCACTTCTCATTCTCTCCATTACGCCAGTGATAACAAGTCATCTGATTTCAGTTCATCAAGGGATACCATACAGCAGAGACAAATGCATGAGGTGGACAGACCGGGAATTCGACACATCCTTGAATCTGAAGAGAAGGACTATAAGATACTACCGCTTCAACCACACCGCGTCTTGTTCTGAAGTAACCCAATGCAACTGGAGTCACTGGACACCAGAAACAAAACCAGAGAAGCAAGCATGTGGAGGAATGAGAATCTCCTCTCACACTCACTATCTAATCTATTCTATAATCTAATCAGTGCCTACAATGTCTATCAATAAAGTGTGAAGAAGAAGAATCTCACGAAATCTGTCTATTAATATTTTAAGTGATTTTTGTCTGTTAAAGTGCGTGTGATTGATGATTTTCCAAACTCGTGGGGCGGAAGATGATGTTAGTAATACTTTTTGGGGTACATGAAATTTTTCTTTATAATTTAATATTTTATTTCCTTAAAATCTCAATTTCAATCTCAATTAATATATTATTTCTCTAATATCCAAGGATTCAAATCGTCTCCCGCTGAAGGCTTTCCAGCGCCATCCAGCGGCTGGAATAACTCCGACACAAATCCCAATACATCGGGATTAACTCCAGCCGCTGGATGGCGCTGGAAAGCCTCGAGGGGCAGGAGACGATTTCTATGCAATATCCAACCCCAATTCCTAAAAACTTAAACCATAAAACAAAACTGAAAAAACATAATATGCATTAATGATTAGACATAGCAGCCTCACTTTTTCAAATCTCGACTCTCTCTTTCCCGTTTGAATTTTTTCATTTTTTTTATGAAAAATCAATTAATAACCGATGCGTTAAACGGTTTATAAACCGTAAACAAAATCGATTAATGATAAACAATTTAAAAACCAATAAACCAAAATCGATTACTAAATGGTTCTGGTTTCAATTTTGAAACTGTTTAATTAATAGACTCGGTTTTAATTTTACCCTCTTATACATCGCACCACATCGGATCAGACCGTTAACCAATTATAAATCGTTTAACACCCTTAAGCCTAACCATATTAGAATCTGGGCCAGGAGGCTCAAGACCCCGGTCCATTTCATTAGTTTCGGTTTATATATTTACCAAAAAAATAAAATATTAGTTTCGATTTATAATTAAGCACGTGTTACTTTTCTGGGAGACTCGGACACACACTTCTAAATGGCGGGAAACAAAATCACAACTCATAAATGGCGGGAAAGTTGTAAAGAAAACCCTAGATTTTTTCGAGGCTTCTCGAGATTTGTCTTAACCTTATCGAACACTGAAAAAATGGATCCCGAGTGTTCTTCCGGCGACGAATCAACCCAAGAGGGAGGATTCCAGGTGGACTCCACCGGAATCGAAATGTTCTCTCTGTCAGATGAACCAGCCGGTCAATCGGAAGAAAATATTCCCATGAGTTCACAGGAACAGGCAATGAATCTCACCGGTACAGGAGCTGATGACCATCAGAAAGAGCTTAAAGCCAGAGGTAACGTTTCTCCAGACCACATTAGAACTGTTGATTTGGATAAAGATAATGTTCCTGAGTTTTCACTGGAAAAATCTCCAGCGGATGAGGGTTTGGTTCCTGCTAAGGTGGTTCTTAAAGCCAGAGGTAACGTTTCTCCTGACCACATTAGAACTGTTGATTTGGATAAAGATAATGTTCCTGAGTTTTCACTGGAAAAATCTCCAGCGGATGAGGGTTTGGTTCCTGCTAAGGTGGTTTTAGGTTTTTCAGGAGACTCTTCTTCTGTAAAGCAGAGAATTTCGGGGGAATTTTTGGATGGGACTAGATCTCCTGCTTGTGGGGCTCTTGTAGGTAATGTTGCAGAGAGATCTGGTGACTCTGTTTTGAGGAAAAATCTTGGGCTTTTGAAGCAAATTTTTCAGGAGATTGTTAGTCTAGAATCTGGAGGAGTTGGTGGAGATATTCCTGTTGGCACCGAATCTGTGGATACAGGGTTTAAGGAGACTGCAACTAAGGGGGTTTCACTATTGAAAGCAGCTGATAATGAGCCAGGGTCTACAGTACGCAGGGGCAAGGAAGTAGGCAGTAGTCCAGAGGGAGGTTCAAGAAAGAAGAGACGTGAACTGTCTGCTTCGATAGGTGGGCTAATGGAGAATGCAGCCAAGGGTTTGGTTCCTGATAGTTCTCCCTCTAAAAATCAGTCTTTACTGTCTCTTATGGATACCGTTACTAAACTTTCTGGAGAAAAAAAATTCAACTGGTGATCCTGGAAATGTTGATATTATGGAAACACTTCAACAGCGAGGCATGACATTCCCTCGGCCTCGATGGTGGCCCCCTGAAGGGTTTTAGAAGAGAAACCAGAAAGATGGCATTAGTACTAGACTATTTTGAATTTTGAGAGCCAGAGATGGGTCCAAAGCTGAAACTTTTTGAAGCACAGTCTACTGCTTTTTTTTTTGTATGTAAATATCCATGGAGGGGAAAGTTGTTTTGTTTATGAGGTAAGGCCTTGTTCAGTGAATCTAGGTAATATCACAGGATATAACTTAGCTCTTTGTAGATCTTGTATTAACGGAAATGAACTATAATTTCCATATTGTTACATAGAACATATTTCACTTTGTTTCTATAAATCTCTATTTGATTTTGACTGGAAAAACTAAGTTGGTGGAGCTCTTTTCATCTTACCGGGCTTGGGATGATGCCAACATAGTTGTAAAATTAAACAAAGTCAGTGATTCTGATTCAGAGTTGTAGTCCTCATGTAGACTAAGGGGACAAGTTCCTTGATTGCATAAGCTGCCTTATTTACAAATAGATAATATCTTTTTTTTTGGATAAGTAAATAGATAATATCTTACTTGTAAGACTGCTTGAAAAAGAATGATAGGTATTCCAATGGAAGTGGAAAGGAACCTATCAAGGTAGACTGTGAGAATGGTGGTGATCAAGTACTTGTGGGAGGGGTGGGATTTTTTGAGGTAGATACCCATAGTTCCTTCTGTTATGCTTTGGTTTTGAAGCAAAGTCTACTGCTTTTTTTGTATGTATATTTCCTTGGAGGAGAAAGTTGTTTTGTTTATAAGGTGAGGCCTTGTTCAGAGAATTTAGGTAATATCCCTGGATATTACTTTGCTCTTTTAGATCTTGTATTAATGGAAATGAACCATAATTTCCATATTATTACATAGAACAAAACAAATTTCACTCTTGTTTCTATAAATCTCTATTTGATTTTGACTGGAAAAACAAGCTGGTTGAGCTTTTTTCATCTCACCGAGCTTTAAACCAGTGATTCTGATTAAGAGTTGTGATCTGCTTGGACTTTCTTGTAGACTAAGGGGACTAGTTCTCTGGTTGCTTGAGCTGTTTCATTTACAAATAGATAATATCTTACTTGTAAGATTGCTTGAAAAAGAATGATAGCTATTCCAATGGAAATGGAAAGGAACCTATCGAGGTAGACAGTGAGAATGGTGGTGATCAAGTACTTGTGGATGGGGTGGGATTTTTGGGAAAGATACCTATAGTTCCTTCTGTTATGCTTTGGTTTGATGTGGAAAGCCTTTAGATTCAGGAAAAAAATTGGTCCACTGTATCTGTAATCTTTCTTCAACAAATTTTCCCTCTAGGTTCATGTTATTGAAATTATTTTGATTGCAATGGGTGCTTTGAAATTTTTTTCCTTAAATTCTTTCAATGAGTTGGAATTTTACCCCTTAAATTTCTTTTCCTTAATTTTATTTGTATGTAGGGTTTATGAGTGAGAATAGATGTTTTATATTGATCCATAAAAGAATAGTTACATTTTTATATAAAATAATATAATTTGAAGTGCCATGTGTTGTTTAATAACTGAAAATATTTGATATTCTATGGATTGAGCCATAAGGATGCAGAGAGGTAACCCCATTTGTAATTTATTCAGTAAGAATTACGTATTGAATTAATGATACAAGTAGAACAGGTTTATCCTTGACAAATAAGTAAATATAGAAGGATTAAGAAGTTTATATTTCTCTCCCTGTTATGGTTCATTGTAAATCTCTCTCTCTCTCTCTCTCTCATATATTATGAATCTCTACCATTTAATGGAGTTTCAACAATATGAAAACAAACACTCCCTTCTTAAGATTTATATTTCCTCTATCTTGATTTTTTTGGTCTTTAGAACTTGTAACTGTGTTTCTTGTTTCTATTGGTAGTGTTTGAACCAATTTGTTTTAGGGTACTTTATGCAAGGTTTATGTGTAGGAATGATCTTTATTCAAGGGAATTTCACCCACCTCCCTTATGGTTGGTTTATCCCTTTTTCACGGTAATTATGCTGACCTCCCTTACTTTATGAAATATGGTTCACACAAACCCCGTTATGACAGGGCTGTTAATTGATGATGTATCATCATCTTAAATAATTTAATGGCAAAACTATCCCTTAAACTTTATTGTTCTTCTTTTGTATGAACTCCCAATGTTGCAACTCCCCTCAATTTTCAAACTTAACAAAGACATTAGTCATTGCCCGAGCAGACAGTCGTCATGGAACACTAATCGTGGAACATGGCATGGAAAGTGGGCTTCCCCATGCTTTTTTGTTATAGTCATTCTTGGACTCTCTCGTTGTGATGGAGGAAGTTTGGGTTCTGCGGAAACCAGAAATTTCCATCTTCAAAAACTAGAGAGTCGTCCGAAGAAACAACCAGCAATAGCTTTCACTATCTTGGAGAGGAGGAGAAGAAGAAGAAAAAAAAAGTGTAGCAGCAACAACAGTCAACGCCACCGACATAGGAGAAGGAGAAGAAGAAGAGTGGCAGCAGCAACCGCCGCCACCATGGAAGAGGAAGAAGAAGAAGAGGATCTGACCTGCCTTGCTATTTCAAATCTCAAAGATCAATTTCAAATCGCAACCAGACTGCTGTTAACATCCTCACTCCTCAGGAGCATATCCTATAACTAAAATTCTTCAGTTTACCAAAGATTTAGCTCAAATTCAGTCCTTAAGCTTCTTAGGAGGTCAAGAACAAAAACCCCCTTTCAATTTTGGGAATTCCAAGCTCAATGTGAAACCAATTCAAACTTGCTAAAATTTCAGCAAGGTGCTTCCTTTATAGCTTCTACACTTAATTTCTTTTTCAAATTTCTTAGTTTCAGCAAGGAACCCCCAAGTTTATATATATATATATATATATATATATATATATATATATATATATATATATATATAAACACCCCTTATAATAATTTGAAAAGGGGAAGGGAATAACTTAACCCCAAGGTATATATATATATATATATATATATATATATATATATATATATATATATATATATATATATATATATATATATATATATATGAATCTCACGCTGCTACATTAAATTTTCGAAATTGGGAAGTGAAATTTAATAGTAACTTATAACACCTAGGTTTCACACAAGTTCTATAATAAATTTTCAGATTTTTGAGAAATTTTCATTGTTCTTACCTCTTCTCTTGATTGAAGAATTTCAGTTTCTGCAATGAAGAGATGCTTCTCTTCCCTCTCTTCCTTCTACAGAATCGGTTGTATTCAAGGTAAAATATTCTTTTGAAATTCAACTATTTTCTTTTTCTTCTTCATTCTTTTCGTTTTAAGCAAGAAAGAACGAATTGCAAAAAGAAATAGAGTTTCAAAATCGAAGGGAATGGTGTTGGGGTAAAACGGTTTTTTTAATTTTTCTGTTAGTCTACTTAACATTTGGGGGTCAAAAAAGTGGGGTGCATGTTATTAAAGTAAATTGCAGGGGAGGTGGGTGAAATTTTCACTTATTCAATTTTAATTTTCAATGTTATACATTGTTAAATAATTGAAATATGTTTCTATTATAGTGTAGAGATTGCCCCATATATAAATCTTTTCCGATGGTATTACCCATTGAACTAGTGATACAAGTAGAACAAGCGTTCTTCAAAATTTTAAGTTGCACCCATTTGCCACACAGATAATCTAATCACTACTGGTTTGAGGGAATGACTAATAATTTTTTAATAAAGTGTTTTCACACAAGACGTAGAGGAAATCATTGTTAAATATGTAGTCTATCCAAACAGTTGTGATTTCAGTAATCTTGGTAGCTCCTTCACCCATTTATTTCATCAATAAGTTCACCCTTCTTTACTTTTTAGGTAAAAGAATGATAAACCTAGTTTAGAATTAGCTACCAACTGCTTAGCCTTGATAGTTACCTTTAGATCTTATTGCTAAGTTTCGACAACTTGTGGCTCTAACTTTCAAGTTGCTTTCGACGTAATTTTCTATCAAGATTTGACTTTTGATCTTAAAAGATAGTAGAAAACCAGAATCCCAACTCTATCGTCAATATTGTGTTTGTATGGCAGTCCTGTAAGAAGCACAAAAAATAATATGAAATGTTTTTGAGAACTCAATATCCTAACCAAAACCAAATGAAATCTTATGATTGGTTTCCTCAGTTGTCTTAGTCATGTCGTTTGAAGTATACTCATCATAATTCTTTTTTCATTTACAAACAACTTACTTCTGGTTTAGAAGAGGAAAACTATAATGTGATAAGTGGCATTAGCAAATGGAATGTTATAAACGAATGTCATGCAAAAAATGTAAGGTGATTTTGTATGTCACTGTTCATAACAAGTGTGTGTGTGTATATATATATATATATATGCTACCTACTCAAAAAAAAAAAAAAAAAAAAAAAAACACTGCATATGTTAGGTGGAGGGTCATTCAATTGTGGTATAGGAAAATATGATGTGGTAGTGACAACCATTGGTATATATATAGGGAATATTTTGAAATGATCATATATCAAATTTCATACTCTAATTGATCGTTTACCCTCTTATCTATGTCCATTCATCTTATTAAAATATTTTATTTTGCTATGTGTTGATATCGCCAAAAATTGGTTGGATTCTTGATTGTGACATATGTCACAAGAAGAAGACAAATAGAAGAGTTGGGCGGGTTGGATAACCCGCGGTCACTCCGATGCCTAAGTTAGCTCAAGAGCGATAAGCAGATGAAATCGGATAAAGAATGTCGAGTTCAAAGTAGAGAGGGGGTAGTATAGAGTCAAAAGGGGAAGAATTGGGATAACTTGCAAATGTGCTATAAGCGTAAGACAACAAAAGTTCAGGCCCCCTTGATCCCGTTTACCTTTGTGGTACTAGGGGGTATTTATGGAGCATGGCATGAACATGGATCTAGCATATGAAATGCATGAGTTTTAGCACAACTACATGGCATGTGAGTGCACAAACAACAAGCAAGGATATTCAATAACAGTAATATTTTTGGGTTTTTTTTTTGGGTTTTTGGGGGTTTGGGGTTTTTTTTTTTTTTTGGGGGGGGGGGGGTGGGGGGGGGGGGGGGGCACCATAGCTTCTAGGTCCCACATAACCACATTACTATGTTAGAATTCATTTATTAGGGCCGGGCACATACCGTTGCACATACCGCAACCGGTATGCGCGACCGTACATACCGGTTGCACTTCGGTCTCACTCGGTCGGGGTGCATGCCGCTAGGCCATACGCCGGACTCGTCCATCCGGTATACCCGCGATTTGGATCCGAGAGTGAGATCTCGGAGCTCCCTCCTTCCGGCTAACGATGGGTCTCCATAGGGTTTCCCTTACACTCCCAATTTTGGTCGAGATCCTAGATTAGATTCGAATGAGGGAGTATGAATGAACCGGGAGAATGTTTGAGAAGGAGGAATGGACTGTCTCCTTCTCAATGAACTAACAACTCAAGCCAGGATCACATAAGACCGTGCTAATAATCAAACTATACATTGAACCACAATCAGAATATATAAATAATCAGCGAAAATCTTTATTAATGAACTAAGAGTCTAGATGTTAAATAAATAATAAACCAATTATCTCAAATACTGACCAAAACATAATTAATAACATCCCATTACAAGTTTATAACCCAAACACCAAATAAACCTAAAGATAAACACAATAGAGGCACTCGCATGCTAAGTCATGTTCGTTCTCCACCACATGCATGTCCTTAGCCGCCATGTGACCATAAGATGGCGTATTAATAAATCTTCAACCGTAGTACCTGCATCATTAACTAAAAAGAGTATAAATTCGTGTGGTGAGCTCACAACTTAGTTTAGTGAGAAACAAAACAATGCAGTAGGCAATATGCATGATGTGGCATTTATTCATTTGGTCTGGTCTATAGTTTGTAATGTGTTATGGTAAGGATAGGCTACAACCACACCTCCATACACGAAAGTGTGAGCACACTCAACAGTCAGGCTCCAACCAAAATCGTCGTCGCCCCACAACACTCACTATATGATAAAGATAGAGCTAGAGCCTAATAGCAGGCTACAACCAAACAATCAGCACCCCCCTAATACCATACCCCGTACCAGTACGTATGCCCCTACTGACGAGGGCTTGCAAACTGGGTTTGTTACTAACTAATCCTAGATGTCATAAAAAAGTATCATATACCTACCCCAGCATCCTTCAATACGAAACAGAGATAAATCTAGAGTCTATTGGTAAGGCTATGGCCAATACCGCTAGCACTCCCCCTGATACTCAATCTCGAACTAAGCACGCTAAGATAGATGGCGATATAACCCTATTGGTGTGGGGAATGGTTCAAGGCTCCAACCTCTCTCCACTCAACACACCAACGATACAAAAACACATGTTTATCCTCATCATCATCATAACAAGAACAATATAATATGCATTACAATAAATAACAAATATTAAATGACATGTTATATGCACAATCAAGTAGAACAACCACAACCAGGGTAGTTTGTTATTAACCAATTAGTTTGGGGTCTTGTCCCTCACCTATTGAGTGATGTTGACTCTTCTCAAGACCTTGGAAGCTACCTTGGTTAATTATGAATCCTAGATAATCAATAAGATTAAATTAGACTTAATTCTGATAATTTTACAGTGATCGGACTCACTGTTCGAACTGACAAACAGTCATTCCGGACATTGTCCGGTCGAATGTCCAGTGTGGCATATTGTTCGATCGGACATTATACCGGACAACCCTGAAATACTCTCAAGAATGTCCGGTTCTATGACCGGTCTCGCTCTAGGTGCTACCAATCATACAGACCAGACAACCTATAAGTTGTTCTTCTGTCCTTGGTTTCCCCAGAGTTGATCCTTCGACTCTTTCTAGGGTTCATCTTAGGTTGTTCTAGGGTCGAGAACATATTAGGGTTTTCACTGTAACCCTAGTTCTACACACTTCCTTGTCACTAGATCCTTGTGGATCATTCGACAATATGTTTCATATAGTAGTGAAATTAACTAACAGTCTCTGATGGTTGTGAGTCTATCCTTACGCATATCCTATCCTACTTACAGTGATGAAAGAACTTACAGTCGATTTATCGATGATATTTGTTGAAAATCGATAATGAGTGCAAGCCTTATCCTTCCTTCTTCTCCTTCATAACCTTCTTCTTCTCCACAACATTCTCTCTTAGCTCTCCTCTCAGTTCTAGAGTTTGTGGGTTGAGAAAAAGAGTGAGAGGAAGTGGAGAAACACCACTTATACAGAGGCAAAGCCTCCTAATAGTGTCATCTCCCAATTAAGAGAGTAGTCTAAATAAACTAGAAAACTTTCCTATTCTCAGACTCTATTTTATGCTTGTCCGGTCCCGTGTTCGGTCGCACAATACGCAGACTAGACGACCTCAACCAGCCTGACCGGACAAGGTTAAAGTTGTAAGACCCGCACTCCGTAAACCCGGTCTAAACCTTGGTTTTATGTCGTAGCAGGTCTTCCGATCATCACCGGGCCAGACGGGACGAGCGGATGACAAACAGGTACGAAATCGGATCAAAGACGGTCAAATAATCATCATTTTATGTTGACCGGTCGATGGTACCGGTATTGGTACAGGTCGACCGGTCAGCTCTGCGCAGCTGACTACGCAGATCCGGAAATTGATTTCTGTGGGTCCCACTTTCCTGATTTCGAATCCTAAGACTTTCCTAATCCTAATAGGGTTACTAAACCCTAATTTTAGCCTATAAATACACCCTTAAACCTCCTCAAATCCTTTCCATTGTCTCTCACAAACCCTAGAGAAGAGAAGGAGGTTGGAAAGGAGAAGGATCTAGGAAGAAGAAGGAGGTGCCGCTATTACCGTTCGATGACGCTCCCGTTACGCCAGTCAACGGTAAGTGTTTTAACCACTCTTCTTACCCTATGACTCTAGGATAGTTGTATGGGTGGATCAATACCATGCAAGTAGGTATTGATCTAAAACCCTAAATTGACCAATAAACCCTAAGTTGCCGTCAAACCTTAGATTCGAGTTTCGAGATGATATTCATCGAAATATGACTTGTATGAGTTGGGGATAACTCTAACTCAAAGATTAGACTTAGAATCGATAGGAGAAACCCTGAAATCCAAGGAAATCGATCGACGACAGTCGAAAAATCAAGTGTATGGTCTTCCGGAGACATACCGGTCGACCATACCGGTTGTTAGTTTGCTCACAGAGCTGCAACTGGTATGTTGCGACCGGTCAGCTCTGAAAGGCTGGTTTTGGACTTTGTTGGTTTTCGACCAACATGAAACCCTAAGAAAACTATTCTAATGAAACCCTAATGATATTGTAGGACTTTTTGACTTTCCGTTTGGATCTTGTGACGTGGAGCAAGCTAACAAACGAGCGTCAGGTAAGGGAGTCTGACCTAAATCTAATAATTAATGGACAGTAAATCTTTGTTATTAACACTGAATATATGATGTGATGTTTGTGCATATTCACATGCCATCCTTTACTTTCAGTTATTATTATTGTTCATGGATTGATAGGATATGATTGTTAAGCATGTGATTGTTTTCGTTAGTGTGTGGAGTGGGGCATGGGCCTGGGATCGCTCCTCACACTAGCACCTTTTGTAGTATTCTATCTTAACATGCTTGGTATGGGTGGGGCATCAGGGGAAGGTCGTGGTACGGTGGTCTCCGATGTTGATGCTGGCCTGGCCATGGTTATGTGGCACTGTGGTCTCCGTGGTCGACGCTGACTTGTTCACGATGCTTTAGCTCTATCTCTATGCCGTAGGGAGTTATGTTGGGATAGGGTCTACTTGCATTATGTATCTATCCTAGTGGGTTAGTTGCGGATAGGGCATCAGGGGAGGTGTGGGAATGCCTTAGCTCTATCTCTATGCCGTAGACGGCTGTGCTGGGATAGAGCATACATTGATGACATATAGGATTGGTTAGTTGCGAGCCCAGTTTGCGAGCCCTGGCCAGTAGGGGCTTAGGTACTGGTATGGGTAGAGCATCAGGGGAGGTACGTGGGTATCTTAGCTCTATCTCTATTCCATGTTGGGTGCATGTGGGTAGATGGGGGTGTGATCCATGCTGTGTCACACACTCGTGTATAGAGGTGCGGGGGCCACCAAACCTTTCTATAGCACATTGCAAACTTAAACCAGACCACAATATAAAATGATTGTTACTCATGCATAATATTGTGAAACTGTCTGATTGTCTTACTGAGCTAAGTTGTGACCTCACCCTTTGTATATACATTGTTTTTAGATGTTGATGCAGGTTACTCGGTGGACGACTACTTGAATGCTCCGGCGTATGGTGGCGTTGCTGCTTTGGATGTACAGGCAGGAGAGGACGAGCATGACGCTTCATGCGAGTGCCCTTTCTGCGTGTACCTTTGAACGGATTTTGATTTATTTTTATTATTTTCGGTTGGATTAAAGAAATGTAATGATATTATATTTTATGTTTGAATTTGAATAATTGGATATTTTATTTACATTTATCATTAGATTCCCAGTTCATTTAATTTAAAGACTTCCGCTGTATTATTTATATTCTGATTGTGGTCGTGTGCAATGGTTTGTATGAGAGGACACGGTCTATTCGAGATCTTGGTGTGAACCGTTGGTTCAACGACGGTTCACTCACACCATTCTGGTTGGTTCAGAATTGGGGTGTGACAACTTGGTATCAGAGCCCTCGGGCTCTGTCCAACAGACCATATTGCACTTAACTAAGTCAATGAACTGAGTTAGGAAAATTTAAAAATCTTAATACAAACACACCCTAAACATTGTTTGATACCTGAGACGGACTAAGAAAGAGCATAATGTACTATATTAAATATGGAACTTAACATTTGCACATACACTAGTTAGGTGAACCATGAAAACTTTCATTAATCAGAAAAAAAGTATCAAATGAAATAGTGCGACAGGGTACGGTCCACAAGCCGGACAGTTACCCTGATACATATATATACCAGAAAGAAAAGAGAGAAAATAAAAAGAAATCATGGGGTAGGGGGCCTAGAAGGAATAGGGTCCGCTATATCATAATCCCGCTCGTAAGCGACCCTAAGCCAGTGCACCTGGTCCTGTGTGACCCGTAGGCTATGAGCCAGACGTCCCAACTCCTGACCCATCTCTTGCTGAGACTCTAGGATGACCCTCTGGGTGTCCCTGATCTCCGTGAACATGCTCAACACCGGGTCTAGAGGAGGATGAGATGGTCCAGCTGTAGATGTAGACGGTGGTGCTGCAGGTGGAGGCTGTGGGGCTGGCACTGGTGCATCCTCTGCCCTATCATCGTCATCACTCTCAGCCTCTGCTGCGTGTGCCGCATTGGCTACTGCTGCTACTGCTGCTGCGGCTGCTACCCTCCTGAGTGGGCGAGGGCAAGCCTCCAACTCGTCATCACTAACAGGCAGATTGTCCATCTGCATCCTCAGAATGGCATCCCAGTCGATGTCAGAGGTCATGGTATCCTCCACAGCCACCTCGCCTCTCATGCTCACTGGTAGACGCCTCAGGAGAGTAGTAATGAGACACCATATGGAAGGTTACTGACCTGATCGGCCAGAGTCGCCTGACGCATGGTCCGGATAATGAGGTAAGGGAGAGAGACCCGCTCCCCTGTGCAGACACAGTAGGTGATGTACTGAGTGAGCTGAGATAACTCACTGTAGTGGCCGCTCTGGGGCACAATGTTGTGCTGGATGATGCGGCTATAAACTCGAGCCAGGGATTTCAGACTAGCAGCTTTCATAGGAGCCCCAGGATTCAGTATCTGCTCCGTTATCTCTCGGCGTAGATCCTCGCTCAGATAGCCCTTCACCTTTGGGGGGCAGTATACTAGGTCTCCATTATTGGGTACCCCCAGCAGGTCGGCCAACTGATGAGTGTCGAAGGAGATATGGACGCCCTTGACGTAGCTGGAGATGCGCAAGTCCCTACCCTGATTGGGATCGTTGACGTCACCATGAAGTTCCAGGTTGGCGTAAAAGTGTTTGACCAGATTGGGGCGAGCGGTTTCAGTATAAGTAATGACAGGCACCCACCCAAGCCTGTCAAAAGCCGCTCGCACATCGAACCTGTTCAACTGTTCCAAGTTAACTCGCCGTCCAGATTCAATGTTCTTGCTATCAAATCATGGGAAACGGGCTTGTGCCGCCTCAAAACGAAACCACAGTTCATCAAGCTGTGGAGCTGGTGGCTGAGGAGCGCGCACGCTCGAGCCATGAGGACACTTGCCAAGAGCACGTCGTGGAGCCATTTAAACTGCAAAACAAAAGAAAACGAGAAGAAAAAGGTAAGAAATTGTTGAAATTTCGACAGCATAACGACAGTAAATTGGGAAAAAGCCTCGAACTCACCCAAAAACTTGGGGAGGAGGACTTACGTAACCCCCACACTCTTCAACAAACCAATCCCATGCAATTTCAACAAGAAATTTCCGAAATTTAAGAAAAATCAAGAGAATTTCAAAAATTTTGAAAACCTAAGTTAAAAAGTGTAAAAATTCAATTTTTATGAAAACCGTTCAGTGGAACCTCAAATTGGTTGAGGGCTTTTGCTCTTAGGGGTCCCTAAACCCTTTTTAAGCCGAAGGAAAAGAGTTCCTACGGTTAGAACCTCTCAATCAAAGAAAAATAAAAAATTCTAGGTATAGACGATATGAAAAATTTGTAAAAACTTGGTAGAGAGAGAAGAGACTTACTTGGAGACGATATGTTGAGTCCGGATCGCAAGAAAACCATTCCTAGGGTGACCGGTCGGACTGTAGAAGCTCAGAAACCAGAGGAGAATCGCCACCGGAGAAGAGAAGGAAGGGAAAAGTGAGAAAATTTCTCACTTTTCGTGATTTTTAAAGCCTTTCTGGGCATACCGGTCGATATACCGGTCGACCGGTACCCCAGACTGGCTGCGACCGGTACCCCAGACTGGCTGCGACCGCTATGTCTCGGTCAGAATGAAATTCTGCCCGGTCGGCTATACCGGTCGCAGCATTTTCTACAGTGGTGCGACCGGTATGTTGCGACCGGTCAGCACCAGAAAAGCCTGAAAAATTTCTGAAAAATTTTAAAAATTTTGTAACATTTAAATGTTTATTTTTGCGACTGTCTCTCCTTACATTGTTCAAGACTAACACCACTACTATTGTTCTCATGTGTTATGTCTTCTTCTCAGATCCAGACAGAATAGTCTGAGATGGTAGGCGGAAACGGTCGTAGGGGTCGAAAGCGTCACCAGGCTAGGATGCGCCTCGAGGAAGAAGAACAGGTTGAACCAGGCTATGTTAGAGAGCCAAGCCCGGATGTTGAGGAAGAACAGGTTCCAAGGGTACCGACAAATTTGCCTGGCCCACCTCACAGGAATTCTGAGACCATTGTTACAAACCTGGTCTATCAGATGCAAGCTCAGCAGAAAGCATTCCTGAGCGAGATGTTGAAGATGTTCAGGCCACCGGGTCCTGTTCCCACTGAAGGTACGCCTGAGTCTGGAAGAAATAATACTACGCAGCCAATGCATGGTAGTCCAGGGCCGATGGGCCAAGCACAGAATATACCACCACCGCACCAGTTTTCGTCTTCTGCTTATCTGGGAGCCTATCCGTATCCACCACCATGGTACGAAATGAATACACAGGGACAACACGATCTGAGTCGGGCGGTGAACAGATTCCTAAAGTTGAAGCCTTCTTCATTCACAGGTAAGACAGGGAAACCATTGTGGCTAGCACAGTGGGTTACAGAAATGGAGAAGAATTTCCGACTGATGACTTATACAGAGGATGAAAAGGTCCTGTTTGCCACACATATGCTGAAGGAAGATGCGAATGCTTGGTGGAATTCTACACGGGCATATCTGGAGACGAAGCATACATAGGTGGATTGGGAAGCGTTCAAGGTTGCCTTCTTCGATAAATATTTTCTGAAGAGTTTCAGAGATCAGATGGAGAAGGAGTTCCTTAATCTACAGCAGTCTCAGTCGACTGTGGATGCTTACCAGCAGAGGTATGAGGAGTTATTTTTCTTCGCACCAGCAAGTATGCAAGAAGAAGAGACCAAGACACGTAGGTTCACCATGGGACTACGTGGAGGCATCAGAGAGCATATATTGGGTCTGGATAAGAAAATTTATAATGAGGCGGTATAGGTTGCGAGAGTGATTGAATCCAATCAGAGGAACAACTTCTTTGCACAGAACAGGGGAGTGAAGAGACCGCTATTGAGAGTTCGGGTGGCGGTAATAGTAGACCTTTCTGCCCATACAGGGCTCAGACCGCTACAGTGCCTGCAAGGAACAATACGGCACCACCTGTGTCCCAGTTCGCTGGACACAACCCGAACATTAAATGTTTCAACTGTCAGCAAGTGGGTCATATAGCAAGGACCTGCACTCTACCTAGGAAGCAACCTCCCCAGCAAGGAAAAGTATTTGTGGTCACTACTGAAGAGGCAGCCGCATCACCTGATGTGGTCACTGGTACGACTCTATCCCTTACTATTTGGCTTACTATTTTCATTGTGTGTATGTGCATGTAGAACTAAGGAATAATAAAAATTTCAGGAATTATAAATGTAACTGGTATACCTGCCAGAGTACTATTTGACTCTGGGGCCACACACTCCTTTGTTTCTATTTCCTTTGGAAAGCGAATGGAGTTACCAATCAAGCACTTGAACCCAAGCTTGATAGTTCGCTCTCCGCTAGGATTTGAAGTGGCTTTGACTGAATATTATGGACCATGTACTGTATGTATTGAGGGCCGAGACTTAGAAGCAAGTCTGGAACTACTCGAGATGGCAGACTTTGATGTCATCTTGGGAATGGATTGGCTAGGCCATCATTCAGCTATCCTATTATGTGGTGAAAGGAAGCTTGTGCTTACAGACAAAAAGGGAAAGGAGTATAGCTTCACTGGGATCAAGCTACCTAGGAAGCGGAAGCTGATCCTCTCCGCCCTAAAAGCCAAGCGATGCTTAGAGAAAGGGGGAGTGGGGTATCTAGTATCTGTAGTCGACATCACGACGGAGTCACACAAGATGGAAGATATAGATGTGGTTCGAGAGTTCCCAGATGTATTTCTAGAGGAGCTTCCAGGTCTACCATCGGACAGGGCTACAGAGTTTGTAATAGACCTTATGCTAGGTTCGGCGCCGGTGTCTAAAGCACCATACAGGATGGCCCCTACCGAGTTAAAGGAGTTGAAGACCCAGTTACAAGAATTGTTAGATAAGGGTTTCATACGACCTAGCATATCGCCTTGGGGAGCACCTGTATTATTTATCAAGAAGAAAGACGGAAGTGTAAGGCTGTGTATCGACTACCGTGAGCTGAACAAATTGACGATCAAGAATCGGTATCCTTTGCCTAGAATCGATGATCTGTTCGATCAATTGCAGGGTGCAAAGGTTTTCTCGAAGATTGATCTCCGATCGGGGTATCACCAACTGAAGATCAAGGCCGGAGATATTCCGAAGACTGCTTTTAGGACGAGGTATGGGCATTATGAGTTTCTAGTTATGTCGTTCGGTTTGACCAATGCCCCAGCGTCATTCATGGAACTGATGAACCGAGTGTTTCATGATATGTTGGACACTTCGGTCATCGTATTCATCGATGACATATTGGTCTACTCAAAGGACATGGAGACTCATACAACGCATTTGAGGGCAGCCCTACAACGGCTAAGACAAGAGAAACTTTATGCTAAGCTCAAGAAGTGTGAGTTTTGGCTGAAGGAAGTGGCTTTCTTGGGCCATGTAGTATCTGAAGACGGTATCAAGGTTGACCCAAGTAAGATAGCTGCTATAGTAGGATGGGAAGCACCAAAATCTATTGCGGAGATTCGTAGTTTCCTTGGGTTGGCTGGTTATTATAGAAGATTCGTGGAAGATTACTCCAGGATCGCTGTTCCACTCACCAAATTGACCAAGAAGGGGGAGAAATTCATATGGACAGATGAATGCGAGAAGTGCTTTCAGACTTTGAAGTCAAGACTAGTCTCTGCACCTATCTTGACCATCCCAGAACCAAGTGTACCGTTTACTTTATATACGGATGCTTCAAGGTTGGGTATCCGGTGTGTATTGATGCAAGGAGAACAGGTGATTGCTGTACGCATCAAGACAGTTAAAAGAGCATGAAAAGAACTATCCTACGCATGATTTGGAGTTAGTAGTGTTTATACATGCAATCAAGACTTGGAGACACTACTTGTACGGTAAGAAGTTTCAGATTAAGTCAGATCACAAGAGCTTAACTTATCTTTTCACTCAGAAGGATCTGAATATAAGACAGAGGAGATGGCTGGAATTATTGAAAGATTATGATTGTGACATCCAGTACCATCCGGGTAAAGCAAATGTTGTGGCTGACGCCTTAAGCGGAAAGTGGGCATCGAAACCTGAGGCAGGACCAAGTACAAATGCTACATTATGTGCCACAGCCTCAAGTTCAATTGAAGGCGATGAAGAGTATATAATAGAGACTGCAGAAGATCCAGTTGAGCAAGCCTTAATTCATAAGTTCACCATGACGTTCGCAGCTTTGAAGATCTCACCGGATCTAGTTGATGAAGTCAAGTTAGCAATCCTACAGGATCCACATCTCAAGACAGTGCAAGAAGACCTAGAGAAGGGTACGAACAGTCCTGACTTTACCTTGGATTCAGACATGGTACTCAGGTATCGTGGACGATTATGTATACGTGAGAGTGAAGACTGCAATATCAGAGATCGAGTTATGACTAAAGCTCATTACACTCCATATTCGGTACATCCAGGAAGTACCAAGTGTACCATGATTTAATAAGACTATATTGGTGGAGGGGTATGAAAGCAGATATAGCTCGTTTCATGTTCCAATGTCTGAATTGTCAACAAGTTAAAGCAGAAGGCGAGACCCGCAGGTTTCTTTGCAACCATTACCAGAACCTGCATGGAAGTGGGATTGCATTACTATGGATTTTGTCACTGGCCTACCTTTGACCCAAGGTCAGTGGATGCAGTTTGGGTTATAGTAGATCGACTCACCAAGACGGCTCGATTTATTGTGGTCAGACCTCAGTATACCATGGAGAAGCTGGCCAAGTTATATGTTGATAATATAGTCAGACTCCATGGCGTTCCAGAGAGTATTGTATTTGACAGAGATCCTCGTTTTACATCAAAGTTCTGGAAAGGATTACAAAAAGCTATGGGAACAAAGTTGAAGTTTAGTACATCTTTTCACCCTCAGACGGACTGGCAGTCAGAGCGAACTATACAAATTTTAGAAGACATGCTCCGAGCCTGTGCATTAGACTTCAAGGGGGCTTGGGATGAGAAACTATCACTTATCGAGTTTGCTTATAACAACAGCTATCAGGCTACAATTCAGATGGCCCCATATGAAGCACTCTATGGGAAGAAGTGTCGTACACCTCTGCTATGGAACGAGGTGGGAGAAAGAAGAATTGTAGGACCGGAGTTTGTTGAAGAAACTTGTCGAGTGATTGATCAGATAAAAGAAAGAGTAAATACAGCCCAAGTTCGACGGAAGCACTATGCGGATAATCGACGTCGAGATCTGGAGTTTGCAGTGGGTGACAAAGTATTTTTAAAGATATCACCGGTGCGAGGTCTAAAAAGGTTTGGTAAGAAGGGGAAGCTATGCCCCAGGTATGTGGGACCATATGAGATATTGGCTAGACGTGGTAACGTAGCATATCAATTGGCTCTACCGTCATCTATGTCAAGTGTTCATGATATGTTCCATGTATCATTGTTGAAGAAGTATGTCAGAGACTCATCGCACATCTTGACAGCAGACTCCCCAGACTTGACTGAAGACTTAACATTCGAAGTGGTGCCTGTGATGCTCTCAAGCCGAAAGGTACAACAACTTCGAAGCAAGGATATTCATTATGTGAAGGTGCATTGGAGAAACCAAAATGTCGAAGAAATTACTTGGGAAGAGGAGAGCGCGATGAGGAAGGAGTACCCTAACCTTTTTCGACGATCAAGGTACGTTCAAATTTCGAGGCCAAAATTTCTTTTAAGGGTGGGGGAGTTGTGAGACCTACATGTAAATTTTGGGACAAAATTTCTTTTAAGGGTGGGGGAGTTGTAAGACCCGCACTCCGTAAACCCGGTCTAAACCTTGGTTTTATGTCGTAGCAGGTCTTCCGATCATCACCGGGCCAGACGGGACGAGCGGATGACAAACATGTACGAAATCGGATCAAAGACGGTCAAATAATCATCATTTTATGTTGACCGGTCGATGGTATCGGTCTTGGTACCGGTTGACCGGTTAGCTCTGCGCAGCTGACTACGGAGATCCGGAAATTGATCTCTGTGGGTCCCACTTTCCTGATTTCGAATCCTAAGACTTTCCTAATCCTGATAGGGTTACTGAACCCTAATTTTAGCCTATAAATACACCCTTAAACCTCCTCAAATCCTTTCCATTGTCTCTCACATACCCTAGAGAAGAGAAGGAGGTTGGAAAGGAGAAGGAGCTAGGAAGAAGAAGGAGGTGCCGTTATTACCGTTCGACGACGCTCCCGTTATGCTAGTCAACGGTAAATATTTTAACCACTCTTCTTACCCTATGACTCTAGGATAGTTGTATGGGTGGATCAATACCATGCAAGTAGGTATTGATCTAAAACCCTAAATTGGCCAATAAACCCTAAGTTACCGTCAAACCTTAGATTCGAGTTTCGAGATGATATTCATCGAAATAAGACTTGTATGAGTTAGGGATAACTCTAACTCAAAGATTAGACTTAGAATGGATAGGAGAAACCCTAAAATCCAAGGAAATCGATCGACGACAGTCGTAAAACCAAGTGTATGGTCTTCCGGAGACATACCGGTCGACCATACCGGTTGTTAGTTTGCTCACAGAGCTGCAACCGGTATGTTGCGACCGGTCAGCTCTGAAAGGCTGGTTTTGGACTTTGTTGGTTTTCGACCAACATGAAACCCTAAGAAAACTATTCTAATGAAACCCTAATGATATTGTAGGACTTTTTGACTTTCTGTTTGGTTCTTGCGACGTGGAGCAAGCTAACAAACGAGCGTCAGGTAAGGGAGTCTGACCTAAATCTAATAATTAATGGACAGTAAATCTTTGTTATTAACACTGAATATATATGATGTGATGTTTGTGCATATTCACATGCCATCCTTTACTTTCAGTTATTATTATTGTTCATGCATTGATAGGATGTGATTGTTAAGCATGTGATTGTTTTCGTTAGTATGTGGAGTGGGGCATGGGCCTGGGATCGCTCCTCACACTAGCACCTTTTGTAGTATTCTATCTTAACATGCTTGGTATGGGTGGGGCATCAGGGGAAGGTCGTGGTACGGTGGTCTCCGATGTTGATGCTGGCCTGGCCATGGTTATGTGGCACTATGGTCTCCGAGGTCGACGCTGGCTTGTCCACGATGCTTTAGCTCTATCTCTATGCCGTAGGGAGTTATGTTGGGATAGGGTCTACTTGCGTTATGTATCTATCCTAGTGGGTTAGTTGCGGATAGGGCATCAGGGGAGGTGTGGGAATGACTTAGCTCTATCTCTATGCCGTAGACGGCTGTGCTGGGATAGAGCATACATTGATGACATATAGGATTGGTTAGTTGCGAGCTCAGTTTGCGAGCCCTGGCCAGTAGGGGCTTAGGTACTGGTATGGGTAGAGCGTCAGGGGAGGTACGTGGGTATCTTAGCTCTATCTCTATTCCATGTTGGGTGCATGTGGGCAGATGGGGGTGTGATCCATGCTGTGCCACACACTCGAGTATAGAGGTGCGGGGGCCACCAAACCTTTCTATAGCACATTGCAAACTTAAACCAGACCACAGCATAAAATGATTGTTACTCATGCATAATATTGTGAAACTGTCTGATTGTCTTACTGAGCTAAGTTGTGACCTCACCCTTTGTATATACATTGTTTTTAGATGTTGATGCAGGTTACTCGGTGGACGACTACGTGAACGCTCCGGCCTATGGTGGCATTGCTGCTTTGGATGTACAGGCAGGAGATGACGAGCATGACGCTTCATGCGAGTGCCCTTTCTGCGTGTACCTTTGAACGGATTTTGATTTATTTTTATTATTTTTGGTTGGATTAAAGAAATGTAATGATATTATATTTTATGTTTGAATTTGAATAATTGGATATTTTATTTACATTTATCAATAGATTCTCAGTTCATTTAATTCAAAGACTTCCGCTGTATTATTTATATTCTGATTGTGGTTGTGTGCAATGGTTTGTATGAGAGGACACGGTCTATTCGAGATCCTGGTGTGAACCGTTGGTTCAACGACGGTTCACTCACACCATTCTGGTTGGTTCAGAATTGGGGTGTGACAAAAGTTGTCATGTAATGTACCTTAAATGCGTGGTTTGTCATCCGACCGTCTCTTCCAGCCCGATTATAATAGAAAGACTTGTCATAACAGGTTAACCCATGTTAGACTGGGTTAGTGGAGTGCGGGTCTTACATTAGGACTCCTTCTTGAGATCCTTTTGGAGTCATTGTTGTGAAATGAGAGTCTTTGCGCACTAAGATTTCAAGATTGGAGGGTTATGCCTGCATGGGTGAGCTTTGTGGCTATTTGACATAGATCCAAGGGCTGGTTCAATAATGACTGACTCCTTTGTCACATGGTTGAGTCCATCTCAACTTCTTCGGAGATCCTGACATGTGTGGCTAACCGCCTATGAGTGGGATAGCCTTGACTTATCCAAACGTGCTTAATTCCAGCATAACTATTTGAGGGCACGAAATCATGCCTGATCTGATGTACTAAGATGGAGATACGTTTCCACGAGAATAATTAATCCGTGTGATGACACGTGCTCTTCGTTGATTGGCCATTTTTGGCATGGTCCTAACATGTGTAAAACTCCATTCTTTTGGCTGCTGACATGGACAAAATTTTCTAGCAACCCGGGTGCCCGATTTTCACGCACCAACATGGAATCATGCTCTAATCAAAAGTGTATTTTAGAAAATACTAAAACCTAATGGAGGATTTGTAAACACGTTTGGGAAAAAGTAGATTCCATGATATAGGTACACACAAAACCGGATAGTAGGAAGAAAACAAAAATCCTTCTGCTAGGGTTTGCATGAAATTTTTTTCTGTCAAAGGGGGACTTTGAGTTTACCTAATGAATTTTAGCCCATCTAATTTGCCATGTAGCATAATTGGCACCTAAGAACATGTGGGGGGTTGTCCATATAGCCTCAATCATATTAGGATTAGAGAAGGTTTCCTAGTCTCGTAGTCCACATAAATAATTCATCATGACTTACGATATGTCACTTATCTTCTTGTGCAACATTATAATTTGGAACAAGCTAAAATTGTATGCAGGTAGAACCTAAAGGACTTGAGCAACTGGGAAACAACCCCTTAACAAATCCATGAATTTGACACGGATGCATAGGGTTACAAGGGGTGCATAGACATACATGGGAGGGGATATATGGTTGGATTTGAATATTAAATTTGACACATGACCAATATAGACCTTTCCTAATCCTCCAACATTTGGATTTTCCAAATCACCCTTCACATGGCACAATGCTGGGCCAAATGTATAATTTCAAAACATGGTCCAACATCCCTTCTCCATCACCACCTCCATCTCGTGACTGGTCACCACAGCCACCCCCATCCCCCCCCCCTCTCTCTCTCTCTCTCTCTCTCTCTCTCTCTCTCTCTCTTCTGACCACTTTAATTTGTCGGACGATCGTGGTAGAGATAGGATCGGGGTATTAGGTTTGTTGAAGTTGAGTACTGTTTGAATGTATTACCAAATGATATATTAGTGACCCTTGTACCCTTTCCACTACCCGGGGGGGGGGGGGGTAAAAACCCTCACCCACTTGCTATCGTAGCTGGGTACTGAATTAATGCTTCTCTTATAGGGGCACCCCAACTAACCCTTGTACATTCTCCACTACACCCAAGTCATAAATATAGCACGTAGTTTCTTGTAATTCCCTAGCATAAGGTCGATAAGATATATTTCTAAGATCAATGCAAAAGTGTTTATTAAAATTTTTATAACGTCGGTTGCCTATCTGGTGCACTAACCTTCCTCTTATCCAAGCTTGGGATGAGCAACATTAAACACTAGTATAAAAAAACATGAATTACTTAAGCAAAAAATATCTGCAAAACAATAACATTTCTGAAGGAAACTTTTTACAAGTCACAGTTTGTATTGAACATATGTCAAATTTCATACTCTAATATAATCATTTACCCTACCATTTATTTCCATGCATCCTACTAGTGGTAGAATTAAACTCCATTCTTTTGGCTAAAGCTTGACATATCAATTGGGGACTTTTGGGCTATCTATCTAATGAATTTCAGTTTATCTAATTGACTATGTGACATAATTACCACTAAGAACATGTGAGTGGGTCATCCACATAAGAATTCCATTGTTGCATGCCTAGTTTTGCCAAGTCATAAACTGGATCCGGATAAAAATCATAGACAGGTAGAACCCAAACACCCATGTTATCACATGTCAAGTTTCAGCCTAAAAGGATTTGACCCTGTGGCAAAACAATCAAGCGAAAAATCAAAGAATTTGACATCGATGCATGGGATTACTAACAGTTGCACAGACATAAATGAGAAGATACACCATTACATGGTGGGTATATAGTTGAGTTTTGGATATGAAATTTGACATGTAACCAAGTCATTCTTCAAGTAATAAAGTAGTAAACTCAAACAAGACTACTCTTTTTGTTATTTATTTATTTTATTTAATAAGAAAAAAAGGTTCTCTAAACAATATAGTAGGCTCTATGCTAGCATCCCCGAGTTTATCTCTCTCCTTTCGACCCTTCACAAACAGTTTGAGGTTCATGCACTCCCATTGGTGGGCACAGGCAATTACTCTGCCATTTAGAAAACCCATGCCCATATTCTAAATGGGAAACCCTACCTAAACTGGTTCTTTCTCCCCTGTGGTGGGTCCTCATTGGACCTGGCCCCTCTAAAGTCCAATGGCCTCCCAAGTTGTGATCCAATGGTTAGAGTATACTCCGTGCGTAAACCAATGTATTGATATGTGCACTGAACTAGCTCCAGCCGCTAGATCACAACTTGAGAAGTGGTTGGAATCCGTCCTCATTACCAAATGGACCCTTGATAAGTAAATAGGGCAGTCCAACCATAATTAGAATCTAGATCAGGAGGCCCAAGACCCCAGTCCATCTCAATAGTTTCGGATTATAACTAAGCAAGTGTTAGTTAAAAAAAAAGTCTAATTGGAGACCGGGACCCACACTTTTATAAGTATCTAATCATAGGGATGGAAGAAACTCACACCCACGTTGTAGCTTTGCTATTCATTGTAACTGTAGTTGAACTTGTCACAACCCATGTTGTCATTCATCTCCTTCTGTCTCCATTGGAATACCTATCATTCTTTTTCAAGCAGTCTTACAAGTAAGATATTATCTATTTGTAAATGAGAAAGCTAATGCAACCAGAGAACTGGTCCCCCTAGTCTAAAAGAAAGTCCATGAGGACCAAAACTCTGAAATAGAATCAATGGTTTAGTTTAATTTTACAAGAATGTTGGCATCATCCCAAGCTCAAAGAGATGAAAAAACCTAAACCAGCTTAGTTTTTCCAGTCAAAATCAAATAGAGATTTATAGAAACAAGAGTGAGATTTGTTCTAGGTAACAATATGGAAATTATGGTTATTTCCTGCTAATACAAGATCTACATAGAGCAAAGTCATATCCAGTGATATTACCTACATTCTTTCAACAAGGCCTTACCTCATAAACAAAACAATTTTCTCTTCCAAGGAAATTTACATACAAAAAAAAAAAAAAAAAAACAGGGACTGTGCTTCAAAAGTTTCAGCTTTGGACCAATCAAAATTCAAAATAGTTTAGTAATAATCTGGCTCTTGGATATATTCTTACTTGAACCTCCCACTAGACTACTACGTACTTGCTTGCTCTTTATCAGTTGCTTTCAATGGTGAAACTCCCTTAGTTGCAGTCTCCTGAAACCCTATATACATAGATTCGGTGCCAACAGGAATATCTCCACCAACTCCACCAGATTCTAGACTAACAGTCTCCCCAAAATTTTGCTCCAAAAGCCCAAAATTTTTCCTCAAAGCAGAGTCACCCGATCTCTTTGCAACATTGTCTACAACAGCTCCACAAGTAGGAGCTCTTGTCCCACCCAAAAATGTCACACCCCAATTCTGAACCAATCAGAATGGTGTGATGAACTATCCATAGACCAACGGTTCAATCATGATCTCGAATAGGCGGTGCCCATTCAATTAAACCAGATACATCCCACAAGCAAAATCAGAGTAAATAAACGATAGTAGAAGTCTTTAATACTAATGAATTGAGTATCTAACTATGATAGTATAATTAAGTGTCCAATTATCTCCAATATACCTCAAGACATAAAATAGAGTAAAATAATTTATTACATGTCCCAATAGTTAAACAACTAAGCTAATAAAAAACACATGAGTTGCACTCACACAACGGATCATGCGCATCTTCTTCAGCTTCTACGTCCATCACAGCAATGTGTCCATACGTCGGCACATTAATATATTCTTCAACAGTAGGACCTGCAACAAGAACTAGACGTCTAAAGGGTGAGCGCATCACGGCTCAGTGAGCAAACAAAACAATGCAATAAACATATGCATGCATTCAATTCATATCTTTCGTCTGATTTTTAAGTTTGCAATATGTTATAGAAAGGTTTGGTGGCAGCCGCACCTCTATACACGAGTGTGTGAATCCGCCCAATGGATCAAACACCATTGTCATCCTACATGTACCCACCATGGAATAGAGATAGAGCTAAAGTGTCCGGATCAAATACCGCCAACACTTCCCCTGATGCCCTACCCATACCAACACGTAAGCCCCTGCTAGCGAGGGCTTACGAACTGGGCTCGCAACTAACCAATCCTAATGCCAAACAGTGTATCCAAGGCCTCACCCCAGCATCCCTCAATACGTCCATAGAGATAGAGCTAAGGCCCCCATGCAGAGTCAGAGACCACACGGTATGAGGCCATCTCCCCTGATGCCCTATGACGTAATAGTTCTGCTAAGGTAATGGCGATACAACGATGTTAGTGGACAAGACTTGAGTAGAGATAGAGCTAGAGTCTGGTGACGAGGTCAAAGACCACCATACCATGTCCTCCCCCTGATGCTCCACTCGCATCCAACACACCAACCACACACATGCATTCACATGCCTATTCCTAGCATTATCATCATCATCATGTTATAAATAAACGAAATTAAATATGCATAAACAGTAATAGCAGGAATATTGGATGACATGTGAGATGCACATTACAAGCATACGAGCATAGAATTAATCATGGCATTGGACTCAATAAAGTAAATAGTTTATTGTTATCCATTTAGTTTAGGTCTTGTTCCCTCACCTTTGATCGATAATTGTTCCTCTTTCAAGCTTCGTAAATCACTTTTAGACCACTTGGAAACCTAATAAATTTATGGATTCTAAGTTAAAGTTCATATTCATTAATTATAATTTTTAAATGTCCCATTTGGAATCAATTAGACCTCCAAAAGCTGAGTGATCGTAGGTGTGGCTACACCTGTGGTCTCAGTTTCTGCGACCATAGGGTGTGTGGTCGATACATGTGGTCGCATATCATGTGACCACACACATGCCACCACACCCTCCCTGGAAACTTTCCAAGGAGGTGTGGTCAACACATGTGCCTCGTGTGGTCGACCATAGCTGCGACCACACGAGTGTTTGGTCGACTTTCATTCTCAGTCTAACCCCTTCATGATTTGATTCCTTAAACTATCACTAAGGTCCGTCCTATGATTGATCTATGGCCTTAATTTCATATTTTTCACAATTATCTGCTCTAACCTACTCTTCATGGATTTCCTTTGAGTTTCGGTCTATGGGTTTCATGGTTGAGATCCTACTTTGAATCAATACTTCCTTTATGATCTATTCTAGGCATTCAACTTATGTAGGGGATGTTTTCATACCTTAAACTTACTAAAGAATAAGAGCTCTCTCTGAAATTTCTTCTCTTAGTCTTCCTCTTCAATTCTCCTTCTCTTCCTCCTCCTCTCTTTCTCTCTCTTTCAGTTTGAGTTCTAAAAGAATGAAAGAGGCTAAGGGACATCCTATATATAGAGGAAAACCCTCCATATAGAGTCTCACTTTGATTAGGAAAGAATCCGCTTCAGATTAGGAAGGTTTTCTAATCATGGAGTCAGTTATAACATCATGTGATCGCACGTGGGGTCGCAGAACCCGTCGATCACACGTCCAAAAAATGCGACCACTCGTCCCAGACTCCAATGGTCTCATTATTCTGAGGTGTGGTCGACCCCACCTGTTTAGGTATGCAACCACATGCTATTAATTAGATGATTTTGGTTTCAATTCCATACCTAGCCTTGTGGTTTCTTCATGCACTTGGTCCGCTTGGTCCGACCATGATAGGAAGACCTGATACAAGGTGATAAGACCGGATTAGTACTATACGGGTCTTACAACTCCCCACCTTTTATATAAATTTTGTCCTCAAAATTTGTACATACCTTCTGAGTCGAAAAGGTGAGGATATTGCTTTCGCATAGCATTCTCTTCTTCCCATATGATCCCTTCCACGTCTTGGCTCCTTCAAGTAACTTTAACATAGTAAATGTCACGATTGCGTAGACGTTGAATCTTTCGGCTGATAATTTCGATTGGTGCTAGTTCGAATGTGAAATCATCAGTTAAACCTGGTGGACCCACTGTTAGGACGAGTGTTGGATCTCAGATGTACTTCTTCAGTAATGAGATATGAAATACATCATGCACTCTAGACATTGATGGTGGTAGTACTAACTGATATGCTACCTTTTCACGTCTAGCTAGAACTTCATAAGGTCAAATATATCTGGGACACAACTTTTGCCCTGGCTCGATTCCAGTACTCGAGCAATCTGTACAACTTCATTATAAATCTTCTTTTCCAATCCCAATACATGCTCACGGATACTTCCCCTAAGTCCCATGACGAACCTTTGGGTTTTGGTATTTTCCTCCTGCATACAAGAGGGAGCAAAGAAAAGGAGTTCTTCATAACGCTGTTGATATGCGTCTATAGTCATCTGTCCCTGATACAGACTCAGAAACTCCTTTTCCATTTGATCTCTGAAACTCCTTTGAAAATACTTCTCGAAGAAAGCTTCTTTATAAATAACCCATGTCAGTTGGGCGTGCTTTGTTAAAAGATAACTTCTAGTTGATTTCCACCAGTGGTGTGCGTCATCTTTCAACATAAATGTAGCACATAATACCTTCTCTTCTTCATTTATAGTCATCATCATAAAGGTCATTTCCCTTTCGTCGATCCAGTGAGCTGGCCACAATGGATCTGATGGTTTGCTTGGGAATTCCTTCGGCTTCAACTTCAGGAAACGCTTGATCAGTCTGGAGTGATCAAGCTGATATTATGCATAACCTCCATATATAGGCGGTTGGTACTGATAGTTACCTTGGTTGTACTCGCCTTGCGGTGCTTCAGAATTTAACATTTGGCCTTGTACTACTGGTGTTTGCAGTGCTTGGGATACAGTGTTGCTACCACCAGGTGTCGTACTAGCTTGTCCCACAGGTAAAGGTGTTGTATTTGCAACTAGGAAAACAATCCCCATAGCCGCTTGCATATTGGCTTGCATTTGTTGTATATACTGCATTTGCTGTACCAAACTCATCACCACCGTAGCCAAATCCGTAGGTGGTGCAGGTAAGTTGGTTGGGTTGGCTTGGGTGTTAACATTCTGAGGCACAGCATGTTGAGTTCCAATATTTCCTTCTTGTCCTTGCTGACCTTCATTGTCATTGGTCTCCATAGGTGGTGGATATGGGTTGACATTCTGTCTCCTTCTACTTACTCTACGACCAACCATTTCCTGTTTTCGACGGTGGTAGTGTATGAAAATCAAGGAAACATATGAGACAACCATAATATACGTTAATCTCATGTTAATTTCCAAATAAACAACGCAAAGTTTCAATTTTTAAAGTCATTCAGTCAAAACAGGGAATTTTCATCGTGGGGTCGATGGGTGGGGTCGCACTATATGCGACCACAGGGTTGCGACCACACGAACCCTATCAGCTCACCGAGAGCCTGTGGTCGATCGTGGGGTCACATTTTTGATCGAATTCTGCGACCACACATCAAATCAGGTTTTTAAAGTCTGATTTCGAGCCATTTTCTTTATTTTCACTTTTGTCTTCTACTATTCACAACTCAACTCACCACCACTGAGTTGCTACAGTGTCAACTGTATGAATTTGGTGATTCTTTCATTAATCTACAACTTACATTACGTTCCTCCAGGTATGTTCCCTACTCTTTCTCCTTTTTAAGCTTTCATACCTAGGTTTTGCTCCATTTATAGGGTTTTCTTCAAATTAATATTTTTCTGACCATAAAAATTTGTTTTTTTATTGGGGGTTATTGCTATTGGCCACCCATTGAATGAAATCCCTAAAAAAAAATTTGAGTTTCATCGGTTAGTTTAATAAAAACTTAAAAATTCTCATTTTTGACCTAAATTTTAGGGTTTTTCCCAATTGTTAAAATTTCTTCAAATTCGACCTACCTAGTTTAAATTTTCGATTGTATGAGCCTTGCAGGATGGTTTGGGACCTATGTAAGTCCTCCTGCCCAAATGTTTAGGTGAAAAGTGAGGCTTTTGGCCAATCAAGCCGTCATAATGCCAAAATTTTGAATTTTCTCTATATTTGATATGTTGTTTGTTGGTCTATGTCCTTGTAGACAATATGGCTCGCACTAAAGTCCCCAGAGTTCACGATCCCCATCACTTCAGGTTCATTGAAATAGAGGCACAGTATCCCTGGTATGAGTGCAAGAAAGTGGAAGGGGGTCGTTGTGTCAACTTGGCCAGCCTAGCCCTATTCGATGTGGATGGAGCATTTGGTGATATGAGCTGGCTCCCTATGATTTTGTATGAGGGTTGCACCTGCCCTGAGTTGGTGAAACAGTTTTACTGTAATTTATAGGTGGAGGGTGACCCAGAGGATATAAATAGGGGCAAAGAGCTCATGATTACCAGTTTTGTTAAAGGGGTAGAGGTCTCATTTAACTGCCAGGAGTTGGCTGATATCCTATGTATCTCAAATGACGATCCCTGGTATACTGCACACCCAAGGAATCCTAGTTCCTATCAGTGCGAATGTGCATAGAAATAGATAACCAGATTCTTCGGGACGATCGCTGGCAGATGAAAACAATTAACCTACGTCCAGAGCCCCGAGTGTATTGCAAGATCATTCAGCACAACCAGATTCCCTAAAGTGGACACTATGGGAATTTTTTTCCCAGTTGCAAACACAACATCTCTACCTGTAGGACAAGCTAGTACGGAACCTGGTGGTAGCAACACTGTACCCCAAGCACCACTAATACCAACAGTACAAGGCCAAGTGCCAAACCCTGAAGCACCACAAGACGGGTATAACCAAGGTAATTATCAGTACCAACTGCCTATGTATGGGGCATCTGTACATTATCAGCTTGATCACTCCAAACTGATCGAGCGTTTTCTGAAGTTAAAGCCAAAGGAATTCACAGGCAAACCATCAGATCCGTTGTGGCCAGCTCACTGGATCGACGAAATGGAAAGGAACTTTATGATGATAACTATAAATGAAGAAGAGAAGGTATTATTTGCCACATTTATGTTGAAAGGTGACGCACACCACTGGTGGAAATCAACTAGAAGTTATCTGTTAACAAAGCACGCCCAACTGACATGGGTTATTTATAAAGAAGCTTTCTTCGAGAAGTATTTTCCAATTTTCCAAGGAGTTTCGGAGATCAAATGAAAAAAGAGTTTCTAAGTTTGTATCAGGGACAGATGACTGTAGACGCATATCAATAGCGTTATGAAGAACTATTTTTCTTTGCTCCCTTAGTATGTAGGAGGAAAATACCAAAACCCGAAGGTTCATCATGGGACTTAGGGAAAGTATCCGTGAGCATGTATTGAGATTGGAAAAGAAGATTTATATTGAAGATGTACAGATTGCTCGAGTACTGGAATCGAACCAGAGGGAAAGTTATTTTGCTTAGAACAGGGGCATTAAAAGGCCTAATGGAAACACATATAATGGAGGGAACACCAAGACATTCAAACCCTTCCATACTCAAGGCTCTAATACTATAGCCAAGACTACCCCAACAGCCCCACATCTACAAAAGCAAAGTAGTGCTAGAGTTAAATGTTTCAACTGTGATCAAGTAAGACATTATTCAAGAGAGTGTCCCAAGCCAAGGAAGCAGTTACAGCAAGGAAAAGTTTATGCAGTTACTTCTGAGGATGCTGTCGCATCGCCTGATGTGGTCACAAGTATGACCTGAACTTTTCATTTTGTACTACCTTGTATGAGCATGTAGACTAAGTTAAATCAAATCACAGGTATCATACCTATTAATGGCTTACCTGCCAGAGTACTCTCTGGCTCTGGAGCTACTCATTCTTTTATATCTGTGTCTTTTGAAAAGAAGTAAAATATATCCCTCAGACCTTTAGACTGCAAACTGCTTGTACGATCACCTATGGGATTAGAAGTGGAACTAGACAAAGGTTATGGGCCATGTCCAGTTCTTATCGGCGAAAAGATTTTGGATGCAACCTTAATTCAACTCGAGATGGCAGACTTTGACGTTATCTTGGGAATGGATTGGTTAGCTCGGCACTCTACAAACCTATTATGTGGGGAAAACAAATTGACATTTAAAGATAAGGAAGGAGCAGAGTTTAGTTTTGTCGAAACCAAACTTTTCCGTAAAGGAAAGCTCATCCTCTCTGCATTGAAGGCTAGAAAATGCCTCGAAGGAGGAATTGGGTATCTAGTATCAGTGGTCGACCTAACCAAGGAAGCACCATGAATGGAAGATATTGAAGTTGCATGCGAATTTCTAGATGTATTTCCTGAGAAATTACCTGGACTACCACCTGACCGAGCCACAGAGTTCGTAATAGATCTTATACCTAGAGCCGCACCAGTATCGAAAGCACCCTATCGAATGGCTCCTACTGAATTTAAGGAACTGAAGGTACAATTATAGGAGTTACTGGACAAGGGTGATATAAGACCTAGCATATCACCATCGGAGTGCCAGTATTGTTCATAGAAAAGAAGGATGGTAGCATTCGACTGTGTATAGATTATCGAGAATTAAATAAGCTTACAATCAAGAATCGATACCCGTTGCCTCGGATCGATGACTTATTCAATCAGTTGCAAGGTGCCAAAGTGTTCTCCAAAATTGATCTTCGATCAGGATACCATCAGTTGAAGATTAAGGAAGGTGATATTCCGAAGATGGCATTCAGAACCAGATATGGACATTATGAATTTTTAGTCATGTCTTTTGGATTGACTAATGCACCCATAACTTTTATAGAACTCATGAATCGGGTATTCCATGATATGTTGGATACGTCAGTCATTGTATTTATTGATGACATACTAGTCTACTCCAAGGACAAAGAAACTCATATCACAAATCTAAAAACCACTTTGCAGCGACTAAGAAAATAGAAGCCTTTCACAAAATTTACCAAGTGTGAGTTCTGGCTAAAGGAAGTCGCTTTCTTAGGCCATGTTGTATCAGCTGAAGGGATTAAAGAAAATCCTAATAAGATTGAAGCCATTGTGAAATGGAAAGCACCTAAGAATGTTACCGAAATCAGAAGTTTCTTAGGTTTAGCTGGTTATTATAGACGATTCGTGGAAGATTACTCTAAAATCGTCGTACCTCTCACCAATCTGACAAAGAAAGGAGAAAATTTTGTTTAGACCGATGTGAGGAGGGTTTCCAAACATTGAAGGCTAGATTGATATCAGTTCCCTTCTTGACCATACCGACTCCAGGACAACCATTTACCTTGTACACCGATGCGTCTGAGTTAGGTTTGGGATGTATGCTTATGCAAGGAGAACAAGTAATTATGCATGCCTTAAGACAACTGAAGACACATGAGAAGAACTACCCTACTCATGACTTGGAACTAGCAGCGGTTGTACATGCTGTTAAGATATGGAGACATTATTTGTATGGAGAGAAATTTCAGATTAAATCAGATCATAAGAGTCCCACTCATCTTTTTAATCAGAAGGAGTTGAACATGAGACAGAGAAGTTGACTAGAATTACTAAAGGATTATGATTGCGATATATAGTATCATCCAGGAAAAGCTAATGTAATTGCTGACGCATTAAACAGGAAAGCTATGACAAAATCCCAAGAAGAAGCTAGTATAATGTTGTAGCGTCTGTCACAAGAAGAGTATTTAATTATGATAAAGAGCAGTTCATGATTGATATTCCGAATGAATCAACAGACCGAGGGCTTATTCATCTATTTTCAAACATGTTTGCTACATTGAAGATTGTACCTGATCTATTAGATGAAGTGAAAGGAGCTACTAAATCAGACCCTTATTTGAGAACATTGCAAGAAGACCTTGAAAAAGGTAGGACTACTCCTAACTTCACCTTGGACCTTGAAAAGGTGTTAAGATATAAATGGAGAGTATGCGTTCCTGAAAGTGAAGACTTGAATATTAGACAAAGACTTATGAAGGAAGCCCACACCACTGCATATTCGATACACCCTGAAAGTACGAAGATGTACCATGATTTAAAGAAACTCTATTGGTGGAGAGGAATGAAAACGGATGTAGCTAAATTTGTGTCTCAATGCCTGAATTGTTAACGGGTAAAGGCTGAAAGGCAAAAACCTACAGGATTGTTGCAGCCACTACCAGAACCGACATGGAAATGAGACTGCATCACTATGGACTTTGTCACCGGGTTATCATTGACTCCCCGAGTAGTTGACGCGGTATGGGTGATTGTGGATCATTTAACCAAGACAACTCGTTTCATAGCTATACGACCTCAGTATACCCTAGAAAGGTTAGCTAAGCTTTATGTAGATAATATTGTTAGATTACATGGTGTACCTGAAAGCATTGTATCCGACAGAGACCCACATTTTACTTCAAAGTTTTGAGAAGGATTACAGAAGGCTATGGGTACAACATTAAAGTTTAGTACTACATTCTATCCTCAGACAGACAAACAGTCGGAGTGTACTATTCAGATTTTAGAAGACATGCTTCGAGCTTGTGTCATTGATTTTAAAGGATCATGGGATGAGAAATTACCATTGATTGAGTTTGCTTATAACAACAGCTATCAAGCGACTATACATATGTCACCCTACGAAACACTGTATGGTAGGAAATATCGAACTCCTTTATTTTAGAATGAAGTTGGAGAAGGGAGTATTGTTGGACCAGAGTTTGTTGAAGAGACTTGTTGAGTGGTCGACATTATCAAGGAAAGAGCTTGAACAGCTCAGAACCGTCAGAAACAATATGCAGATAATCGACACAGAGATCTTGAATTCACCATAGGTGATAAGGTATTTCTGAAAATATCTCCTATGCGTGGTGTAAAAAGGTTCGGACAGAAGGAAAAATTATGTCCCAGATATATTGAACCTTATGAAGTTTTAGCTAGACGTGAAAAGGTAGCATATCAGTTAGCACTACCACCATCAATGTCTAGTGTGCATGATGTATTTCATATCTCATTACTGAAGAAGTACATCCGAGATCCAACACACGTCCTAACAGCGGATCCACCAGGTCTAACTGATGATATGACATTCAAAGTAGCACCAATCGAAATTACCAGGCGAAAGGTTCAACGTCTATGCAACCGTGACATTTACTATGTTAAAGTTACTTGGAGGAGCCAAGACGTGGAAGGGATCATATGGGAAAAAGAGAATGCTTTGCGAAAGTAATATCCTCACCTTTTCGGCTTGGAAGGGATGTGCAAATTTCGAGGATAAAATTTATATAAGAGGTGGGGAGTTATAAGACCCGCATCGTACTAATCCAGTCTTACCACCTTGTATTAGGTCTTCCTATCATGGTCAGACTAAGCAAACCAAGTGCGTGAAGAAACCACAAGGCTAGGTATGGAATTGAACGAAAAATCATCTAATTAGGAGCATATGGTCGCATACCTAAATAGGTGGGGTCGACCATACCTCAGAATAATGAGACCACTGGAGTTTGGGACGTGTGGTCGCATTTTTTAGACGTGTGATTGACGGGTTCAGCGACTCCACGTGCTACCACACGTTGTTATAACTGACTCCATGATTAGGAAACCTTCCTAATCTAAATGGGGTTCTTTCCTAATTAAAGTAGGACTCTATATGGAGGGTTTCCCTCTAAATATAGGACGTCCCTTAGCCTCTTCCATTCTTTTAGAACTCAAACTGAAAGAGAGAGAAAGAAAAGAGGAGGAAGAGAAGGAGAATTGAAGAGGAAGACTAAGAGAAGGAATTTCAGAGAGAGCTCTGATTCTTCAGCAAGTTTAAGGTATGAAAACATCCCCTACATAAGTTGAATGCCTAGAATAGATCATGAAGGAAGTATTGATTCAAAGTAGGATCTCAACCATGAGACTCATAGACGAAAACTCAAAGGAAATCCATGAAGAGTAGGTTAGAGCAGATAATTGTAAAAAATATGAAATTAAGGCCATAGATCAATCACAGGAAGGACCCTAGTGATAGTTCAAGGAATCAAATCATGAAGGGGTTAGGCTGAAAATGAAAGTCGACCAAACACTCATGTGGTCGCAGCTATGGTCGACCACACAAGGCACATGTGTCGACCACACGCCCTCGGGAAGTTTCCAGGGAGGGTGTGGTCACATGTGTGTGGTCGCATGATATGCGACCACACGTATCGACCAAACACCCTGTAGTCGCAGAAACTGAGACCACAGGTGTAGCCACACCTACGACCACTCAGCTTCTGGAGGTCTAATTGATTCTAGATGGGACATTTAAATACTGTAATTAATGAATATGAACTCTAACTTAGAATCCATAAATTTATTAGGTTTTCAAGTGGTCCAAAAGTGATTTACGAAGCTTGAAAGAGGAACAATTATCGATCAAAGGTGAGGGAACAAGACCTAAACTAAATGAAAAATAATAAACTGTTTACTTTATTGAGTCCACTGGCATGATTGATTCTATGCTCGTATGCTTGTAATGTGCATCTCACATGTCATCCAATATTCCTGCTATTACTGTTCATGCATATTTAATTATGTTTATTTATAACATTATGATGATGATGATGCTAGGAATAGGCATGTGAATGTTTGTGTATAGTTGGTGTGTTGGATGAGAGTGGAGCATCAGGGGGAGGACATGGCATGGTGGTATTTGACCTCGTCACCAGACTCTAGCTCTTTCTCTACTCAAGTCTTACCCACTAATATCGTCGTATCGCCATTATCTTAGCAAAACTATTATGTCGTAGGGTATCAGGGGAGGTGGTCTTAGACCGTGTGGTCTCTGACTCTGTCAGAGGGCCTTAGCTCTATCTCTATGGACGTATTGAGGGATGCTGGGGTGAGGCCTTGGATACACTGTTTGGCATTAGGATTGGTTAGTTGCGAGCCTAGTTTGCAAGCCCTTGCCAGCAGGGGCTTACATGTTGGTATGGGTAGGGCATCAGGGGAAGTATTGGCGGTGTTTGATCCGGACACTTTAGCTCTATCTCTATTCCATGGTGGGTGCATATGGGACGACAATGGTATTTAATCCATTGGGCGGATTCACAAACTCGTGTATAAAGGTGTGACGGCCACCAAACCTTTTTATAACATATTGCAAACTTAAAAATCAGACCAAAGATATGAATTGAAAGCATGCATATGTTTGTTGCATTGTTTTGTTTGCTCACTGAGCCATGATGTGTGCTCACCCTTTTGACGTCGAATATTTTTAGTTCTTGATGTAGGTCCAACTGTTGAAGAATATATGAATGCGCCGACGTATGGACATGTTGCTGCGATGGACGTAGAAGCTGAAGAAGATGTGCATGATCCGTCGTGCGAGTGCAACTCATGTGTTTTTTATTAGCTTAGGTGTTTAACTATTGGGACATGTAATTGATTATTTTAATTTATTTTATGTCTTGAGGTATATTGGAGATAATTGGATACTTAATTATGTTATCACTGTTAGATACTCAGTTCATTAGTATTAAAGACTTTCGCTATTGTTTATTTACTCTGATTTTGCTAATGGGATGTATCTGGTTTAATCGAATGGGCACGGCCTATACGAGATCCTGGTTGAACTGTTGGTCTATGGACGGTTCATCACACCATTCTAATTGGTTCAGAATTGGGGTGTGATATTTTTGGGTGGGACAAGAGCTCCTGCTTGTGGAGCTGTTGTAGACAATGTTGCAGAGAAATCAGGTGGCTCTGCTTTGAGGAAAAATTTTGGGCTTTTGGAGCAAAATTTTGAGGAGACTGTCAGTCTACAATCTAGTGGAGTTGGTGGAGATATTCCTGTCGGCACCGAATCTATGGATATAGGGTTTCAGGAGACTGCAACTAAGGGGGTTTCACCATTGAAAGCAACTGATAAAGAGCAAGCAAGTACGTAGTAGTCTAGTGGGAGGTTCAAGTAAGAATATATCCAAGAGCCAGATTATTACCTATTTTGAATTTTGATTGGTCCAAAGCTGAAACTTTTGAAGCACAGTACCTATTTTTTTTTTTTTTTTTTGTATGTAAATTTCCTTGGAAGAGAAAATTGTTTTGTTTATGAGGTAAGGCCTTGTTGAAAGAATGTAGGTAATATCACTGGATATGACTTTGCTCTATGAAGATCTTGTATTAGCAGGAAATAACCATAATTTCCATATTGTTACCTAGAACAAATCTCACTCTTGTTTCTATAAATCTCTATTTGATTTTGACTGGAAAAACTAAGCTGGTTTAGGTTTTTTCATCTCTCCGAGCTTGGGATGATGCCAACATTCTTGTAAAATTAAACTAAACCATTGATTCTATTTCAGAGTTTTGGTCCTCATGGACTTTCTTTTAGACTAGAGGGACCAGTTCTCTGGTTGCATTAGCTTTCTCATTTACAAATAGATAATATCTTACTTGTAAGACTGCTTGAAAAACAATGACATGTATTCCAATGGAGACAGAAGGAGATGAATGACAACGTGGGTTGTGACAAGCTCAACTACAGTTACAATGAATTGCAAAGCTACAACGTGGGTGTGAGTTTCTTCCATCCCTATGGTCACCTTGGTTGGTTCATCATCTGGATTAAGGCCTTATCTAGTGTGATTTCAATTTAAAATTTCCATTGATTTCTTCAAAGAAGTCAGCAAATCGGTTTTGGTCAATAAATTGAAATTATTTGATTGCATCATTTGAAAATATTAAAAAAAATTATTCGATAGTTTAATTTTGATGATAGATTTTCTATGATCTTCTTCTTTTGCAAAACCAATAAGAAAGCATAGGTGCGATAGGATTGAAGAGAAGGGGTGGGGTTGCAGAGCCATCTAGGGCCTATTCCCCTGAAAATGAAAGTGGAGAGGAACCTCTCGAGGTAGACGGTGAGAGTGGGTGGGATACTTGTGGCTTCTTCTATTATGCTTTGCTTTGATGTGTTTTGTTCTTCTTTTGTTTGAATTGCCAACCCTAGAGATCCAGGAGAAGAAAATTTTTAAATGTAATCTTTCTTCAACAAATTTCCTCCAGGTTCACATTATTGAAATTATTTTGATCACGATGGATGCTTTGAAATAATTTGTAGCATTGATGTTTGAATCAATTTTAATTTTTAGTAGTACTATTTTATATGCAAGGTTTATGAGAAGAAATAGATTTTTTATTCAATTTTAATTTTCAATGGTATTGATTATTAAATAATTGAAATATTTGATCTTCTTCTATAACTCTATTAAAATACATAGAGATTTCCCCAAATATAATTCTTTGTCGACTGGTGAAATAATTTGAACTGGTTTATAAGAAAACATTCTTATAGAAGATAGCGAAAGAAAAAAAGTTAAATGTTTTGTTAATCATGGGTTAACAAAGGAAATAATTGTTAAATATGGAGTATCCAAACAGTTCTGATTTCTTGGATTCTTGGTAGGTCCTTCACCGATACATTGAGCTTTTCTTAATTTTTATGTAAAAGAATGATAAACCTTGCTTAAAACTGGATACCGACTCCTTATCTTGATAATTACCTACAGACCTTATAGCTATGTTTCAGCAACTTGTGGCTCTAACTTCCAAATTACTTCCGATGTAGTTTTCTATCAAGATTTGACTTCTGATATTAGAAAATAGCAGAAAACCAGAATCCCAATTCAAATGTCAATACTGTGTTTTCTTCCTTGTCTTAGTCTTTTCATTTGAAGTTTCATCGTCACAATTCATTTTCTCATTTACAAACAACGTACATCTGGCCTTCTGGGTTGGAAGAGGAAGATGATAAAATGGTAAATGGTTCTTGCACACTTTAGGAAGTAGAATGTTATTGTTATGGGGGAAAAACATCACCTAATGGAAATCTTACACGTGGCACCCAAAATCATTTAGGCCGACCAGGCGTGATAGAGGGCTGCTCGGCCTTGTCTGCTCGGAGTCATAGTTTTATCTGGATACGTCTCCTGGGCGGAGGCACAGTCCTATCAGGACATGACGCCTGGTCAATGTAAGATCTGTATCAAACTAACCCGGTCTTACCACCTTGAACCAGGTCTACCCATCATGGTCGAGCCAAATGGATCAAGTGCGTGAGGGAGATCACGATCCCAAGTATTAAACTGACCCAAAAATACTAAAAATAGGGGTACCCAGCAAGGTAGGGTCGGACCCCCCAGTATAAAAGTCAGACCCTGAGTTTTTAACCGGGGGTCGAACATTTTAGAACCAGGGGTCGACGGGATCTCTAACCCCCTCAACGACCCCCAGTCTGCCAACAGAAATCGTGATTTGGGAACTTTCCAAATTTCAATGGGATTCTTTCCTAATCTCAATGAGACTTATTTTTGGAGTTTCTACTCTATAAATAGGACATCCCTAAGCCTCTTTCACTCCTTTTAGAACCCTAAGTGGATTGAGATAAAGAGAAGAGAAGGAGAAGAGAAGGAGAAGAGAAGGAAAGTGGAGAAGAAGACCAAAGAGAAGGCTTCAGAGAAACAAGTCTATTTCTCAGGTATGGATACTATCTCCATGGATTTCTCAAGACCTTAGAGTAGATAGTGAAGAGGGTATGATCTAGGAGAGACCCAAATCATCCATCCATGGTTAGGTTTTCATGGAAAACCATGGAGGAGATCGTACAAACCATGTAGGTGAATGAACTACGGTTCTAGACCATAGAACATGTATGGAATGGATTGTAGAAGCAAGCCATAGGACCCCAAACATGAAGGAATGGACTGTAGGATGAAAATTTGACTAAACCCACAGAGAGTTGCACGGGGATCGATGGCCAATCGACCCTACCAGACCCTAATAATCAACCCCCAGTGTTCGGGAAGTCCAGACTGTGGGTGGTCGCACCCAGGGTCGATGGAACCTCTGATCCTGGCATCGACCCCCAGTTAACAGCATGCTTTTTAAAATCAGAATTAATTTTAATTAAATTCTATCGACTTGATTAGGTCTCCTAGTGATATAATATTGATATTTAGTTGATTCTTAAAGCTTAAAAGAGGACCTACGATCAAGCAAAAAGGGAACAAGACCTAAACTAATTGGTTAATAATAAATTGTTTTACTCTTGAGTCCAATGCCATGATTGATTTTATGTATGTATGATTGTTATGTGCATTTCATCCAATATTTCTATTATTACTGTTCATGCTTATTTAATTATTGTTTATAACATGATGATGATGATGATGATAGGAATAGGCATGTGGATGTATGTGTGTGGTTGGTGTGCTTGATCCGAGCGAGTATCAGGGGGAGGTGTCATAGGCGGGGCCTCAGCACTCTAGCTCTATCTCTAACTCAAGTCTTGTCCACTGACATCGTCGTATCGCCATTACCTTAGCAAAATTATTACGTCGTAGGGTATGAGGGGAAGTAGTCTCGGACCGTGTAATCTCTGACTCTGCCGGGGGGCTTTAGCC
Organism: Protea cynaroides; assembly: GCA_028583415.1. NCBI lineage: Eukaryota > Viridiplantae > Streptophyta > Magnoliopsida > Proteales > Proteaceae > Protea > Protea cynaroides. The sequence continues at coordinate 77,900,452 of CM053275.1, forward strand.
CTATCTCTATGGACATATTGAGGGATGCTGGGGTGAGGCCTTGGATACACTGATTGGCATTAGGATTGGTTAGTTGCGAGCCCAGTTTGCGAGCCCTCGCCAGAAGGGTTTACATGTTGGTATGGGCAACGGGTACAGCAATAAACGTGACCTTTGCGTGTACATTGTCTATGGTGGGTGCATGTGGGTTGATAATAAACGTTACCTTTGGGCAGCTTCACACACTTGTGTATAGAGGTGCGGCGCCAATGAACGTGACCTTTGGCCACCTATCCTCTATAGCACATTGCAAACTTAATTACCAGACCAAAGATATGAATTGAATGCATGCATATATATGTTGCATTGTTTTGTTTGCTCACTAAGCCCTGATGTGTGCTCACCCACTCGACGTCGAATATTTTTAGTTGATGATGCAGGTACTACAATTGAAGATCATATGAATGCTCCAGTATATGCGTGTGTTGCTGCAATGGAAGCTGAAGACTTGGAGGATACGCATGACCCCTCATGCGAGTGCAACTCATGCGTATTCTATTAGACTTTTATTTGAATTTATAAAAGGATGTAATTGATATTTTATTTAGTTATGTCTTAGTTGATACAACAATAACTTGATATTTTAATTATGATTATTACATTTAGAGTTCTCAGTTCATTTACTATAAGAATTCTGCTGTGTATTTATTCTGATTATGGTTGTGGATGTGCATTGTTTTATTTTTAATGGATACCGCCTATTAGAGATTCTGCTTGAACCGTTGGTTTATTAGCGGTTCATCACACCGTTCTGAATGGTGTAAAATTGGGATGTGACAAATTGGTATCAGAGCATCTCAGGCTTTATCTGTGAAACCGTATACTTCCACAAAGGGTCATGAACTGAGATAGGATAAAAATTTAAAAGATGTAATAATAACACACCATAAGCATCTGTGTTGTTTCAGACTAAAATGAAAGAGAATAATGCATCTATTAAATGAGAAATAAATTTATATACAACCGAAAGGAAGAACAAATGTTTATATATATATGATTAAAGCAGAGTACAGTCCACAGTCCGGACAGTTACTCTGAAATAAAAAAAGAAAAATAAACGAAGTACATCAAGAAGCTGGAGGAGATGGGGGAGGCGGTGCCTCACGGTCTCTATCATAGTCCTCAGCGTAGACTCCGGTCAACCAAGCTATCTGAGTTTGGGTCATCTGGAGACCAGCTGTGAGATCAGCCACCCGCTGGTCAGTCACACGCTGAGCATCCCTCAGTTCTCCCATCTACTGATCCGATATGTGCTGAGCAGCTAGAAGCTCTCCCATCCGCTGATCCGATACGTGCTGAGAAGCTAGAAGCTCTCCCACCCACTGATCCGACACGCATTGAGCAACCAGAAGCTCTCCCACCCGCTAATCAGACGAGCGCTGAGCCTCTAGAAGCTCTTCCATTCTCAAGTCAGACATACGCTGAGCCTCTCGTATCTCATGCAATATCCCCATCATGTCATCAGAAGGAGCATACAAAGACCAGCTGCATGCGAAGGACCTGCTGAAGAAGACTGACCAACTCCAGTAGCATGAGTAGGTGATGGAGGAGGTATGGCATCTACATCCATGTATATCCGGTCGTCATCATCCCCATGAATCCCTGCTCCAGCGGCTGCTGCTGCTGCTGCCTCAGCGTCGGCCATCTCCCCTCGAGTGCGAGGGCGCACCATCGCGTTCCTCTCCTCATCACTGACCTGGGCATCCCGCATGCCCATCTTGCAGATAGCCTCCCAATCCAGAGGCGATGAGAAGGATTTCTCCTAAATCTTCTCATCCAATAAATCAACCCCTAAGCAAGGTAGTGATCATGCATCCATAAGGATGGTTGCCAATGTGACTGGGCAACGTGGTACTGATCATCGTACGCATGATGATGTAGGGAAGGCAGACGGGCTGTCTAGTGCATATGCAGTATAGCAGGTACTGGGTCAATTGGGAGACCCTCTCGTAGTATCCACTCTGTGGTATCAGATTATGCTGAATGATCTTACAGTATACCCGTGGATCTGAACGCAGATAACTCGCTTTCATCTCCCAGCGATCAGGTCTGATGTGCTAACGATCGATCTCAGCCCTCATCTATAGAGAAAAGAACTGGGGCTCTCCAGGGGCACAGAACACCAAGGGGCCAGCATAGGAAATGCTCAACAAGTCGGCCAGCTGTCGATAATCAAATGAAACATCAACCCCCTTGACGTAGCTGGTGATCCGAAGCTCACCACCCCTCTTAACATCATTGTAATCTCCCACCACCTAGAGATTACAGTAGAACTGGCGTACCAAGTTAGGACAGGTACATGCGTTATAGGTGATGACGAGAAGCCATCCCATATCACCAAAGGCCCCCTCCACATTGAACAAGGCTAAGCTAGCCAAGTCCACTTTGCGGCCACCCTCTACCTTCTTGCGAGCGTAGTGGGCATACTGTGCCTCGACTTCATTGGAACGGAAGCGAAGACGGTCGCAAACTCTGGGTACCTTGGAACGAGCCATAGTATCTGCAAATAAGAAAGAAAAACAAATAATGGATTAGTAGAGAGTAAAAATCTGAAATTTCGACATAATAATGACGTAAATTGGTCAAAAGCCTCACTTTTCACCTATACACGTGGGCAGGAGGACTTACATAGATCCTAGAATATCCTGTGAGACTCATACATTTGGAAATTTCAACTAATTAGATTGAATTGCAAGAAATTTCAAGAAATTTAAAACCTCGACAAAATTAGGGGAAAAAGTGTAAATTTCGAGTTTCTCAATAACCAACCGATGAAACTCGAATATTTTTTAGGGCTTCCATTTCTCGAGTCACCAACAACAAAATCCCCCAATAAAAATCGAATTTTTACGGTTGGAAAAAGTTTAATTTAAAAAATACGAGATAAACGAGCGAAAACCTAGGTAAAGAAACCTAAAAACATAAAAAGGTAGAAGACATACCTGTAGCGGAGGTGTAGACGACGAAACAAGGAGTGCAAACCACCAATGGATCGGTGTTGTCACTGTAGCAACTCAGAGGGACGAGTTGAGTCGAAGCGGAGAAGAAAGAATGAGAAATGGACTTTGAATCGGAACTTAAAAATCAGATTTTTAGTCCGGGGGTCGGAAAATTTGATTAAAACAATCGACCCCTGCATCGACCCCTGCATCGACCCTCGGCTCTTGGGAATCTAACAAAAAACCAGGGGTCGCACCCTGGGTCGGACATCCTCTGACCCCCCATTGACCCCCGGCTCACGGGAAGAATGGGTGATTTCCCAGGGTCGTAGACTGAGGGTCAGACACCCATCGACCTTGGAGTGAAAACACAACATTTTCGATAGAATGATCTGAAAAATTTGAAATTTGCATTTGTTAGTGGTTTTAAAATATGAGAATGAAGTATTTAATGATTGTCTCTCGTGTTCAATGATTTTAGGCAATCCCACTATCAGATTAATAAATGGCGGGACGCAGAGTAACCAGACAGAGCCGTAACTCTATTCCACCACCACCACCTGTGGGGGAAGATAACTAGACACAACCGGGAACACAAGGGAATATGAACACGGCACCGTCTGTCATAAATGGGTAAGCAAATCCTACCAATCTGCCAGCTCCACCTACAGACTTGGCCACAGTCGTAATGAACTTGGCCCAACAGCTGCAACAGATGCAACAGGCACAAGCTACTATCCAAGCTGCCATAGGCATAACCCTTCCAGCTGCACAAACACCTCCAATGCCAACTGGACAGGCAAGCACAGCACCAGGGGGAGTAACACAGTACCCCACGCACCTCAGACTCTTATCATGCAGGCTCAATTACCAAATCCTGAGATAGCTCAAGGTGGATATCAATACCAACCACCTATGTATGGAGCGTATGTCCCGTAGCAACTAGACCACTCCAGACTGGTGGAGCATTTTCTGAAACTAAAGCCCAGAGAATTCAATGGGAAGCCAGTAGATCCTTTATGGCCAGCACACTGGGTTGACGAAATGGAAAGAAACTTTATGATGATGACACTAAATGAAGAAGAAAAAGTGTTATGTGCTACCTTTATGTTGAAAGGAGATGCACACCATTGGTGGAGGTCCACCAGGACATATTTACTTACAAAGCACGCCCAACTGACTTGGGATATTTATAAAGAGGCGTTATTTGAGAAGTACTTTCCGAGAAGTTTCAGAGATTCTATGGAAAGAGAGTTCCTGAGTTTATATCAGGGCCAGATGACCGTGGATGCATGTCAACAGCGTTATGAAGATCTGTCCTTCTTTGCACCCACTAGTATGCAAGAGGAAAACACAAAGACCCGAAGGTTCGTCATGGGACTTAGGGGAAGCATCCACGAGCACATTTTGGGACATGAAAAGAAAATTTATAATGAAGCAGCACAAATTGCTCGAGTTATAGAATCAAGCCAGAAGGAGAGTTATTTCATGCAAAACAGAGGTATCAAAAGGCCAGCTAGAAATTCTTATAATGGAGGGAATAACAAGACATTCAAACCCTTCCGTGCTCAAGGCTTTACCGCTGCAACTAAGACTACTCCTGTAGCTCAACAGCAACAGAAGCCAATTACTGAAGGGATAAAATGTTTTAACTACAACCAAGTGGGACATATAGCAAGGGAATGTCCTAAGCCCAAGAAACAGCTACATCAAGGACGAGTTTACGCGGTTACATCTGAGGATGCTGCCGCATCACCTGATGTGGTCACAGGAATGACTTACATTTTTAGTTAGTTGTATTACATTGTATGAGTATGTAGACTAAACCAAGACAAATCACAAGTATCGTACCTATTAATGGCATTCCTGCCAGAGTACTCTTTGATTCAGGATCTACTCATTCCTTTATATCTGTGACATTTAGAAAGAGTTAAATCTACCCCTTAAATCCTTAGACTACAAACTACTTGTACGATCACCTATGGGATTAGAAGTGAAGTTTGAAAAAGGTTATGGACCATGTCCAGTTCTTATTGGTGAAAAGACCTTGGATGCGACCTTGATCCAACTTGAGATGGTAGACTTTGACGTCATCTTGGGAATGGACTGGTTAGTTCGGCATTCTGCAAACTTATTGTGTGTCGAAAAGAAGCTGACATTTAATGACAAGGAAGGAGCAGAGTTCAATTTTTCGGGAACCAAACTTCCCCGTAAACGAAAGCTCATACTCTCGGCGCTAAAGGCTAAGAAGTGCCTTAAGAAAAGATCAGTCGGATATTTAGTATCTATGGTTGACCTTACCAAGGAAGCACCACGAATGGAAGATATTGATGTCGTGCGTAACTTTCCAGACGTATTTCCTGAAGAACTACCAGGATTACCACCAAACCGAGCTATAGAGTTTGTTATAGATCTTATACCTGGAGCCGCACCAGTATCGAAAGCACCTTATTGAATGGCTCCTACTGAACTGAAGGAATTAAAAGTACAACTACAAGAACTGCTGGACAAGGATTACATTCGCCCTAGTGATGAACACATTTTATGTGTGAATTTATGGCATAAAATATACATCTCTTATTCTATTTATGATGCTTCTCAGGTATTTAATGTTGATTTTATGTTTGTTGGGTGTAGGTGAAACAATGGAGAAATTTGAGCTTAAAAATATCATTTAATGAATTTTTGGTGATCTTGTCCAGTTAACTCACGCAGTCAACTCAGCAGCCAGGCATAAGATAAATTTCATGAGGAGAGCCACGAATTTTGTGTATAAGATCAGCCTTGGACCAAGTCAAAGAATAGCCCAATCTCATGTGAAAGATTCCATTCTCTTGAGAAAATATTCCTTAGTTATTTGGAATCAAATTTACAAGATTGGCATGGCATGGAAGAATGGAAAGCTCCAATCGATTATGGAAGTTTTCAAAAAGAGATAATGATGCTAAAGATATGATGAGTTGGTGCAAGATTTTTTCTACTCAAGAATCATCCATATACAATGAACCTACAAGATTGGAATTCGGTTACCAAAATTATCTCGACAAAATCTCTTGTAATTCAATTGTAAAGATTGATTGTGATCTTTACTCTCTTGCATATATATGTGATGCTCAGCAATAGAAAATCATCCAAGAATTCTATTATGAGTTTTTTCTTAGTTTTTGAGAATTTATGAGAGAGTTTGAGATTCTTAGTTTTTTCTTTTCAAGTTGTGTTCTTCTTGCTTAAGTTTATTTTTATTTATTTATTTATTTATTTATTTATTTTTAGTTTTAATTTCAGATTTAGAACTCTGTAGTAGGGTAGATAAATATAGGTTGTACCCCATTACTAATTTAGTTTAGGGGAGAAGGCTCCCTTTGTAATCGTTTACACATCTCTTTGGAGTGACAACAAGACGACGAGCAACGATAGAGAAATCTTCTATCGAGATAATTTTTTTTTACATTCATTTACTTTTAAATAAATCTGTGTTACTTTATGGCTAGTGGTTTCATAAATTTTCGTACCGTTATGAATGGTTATTATTGTTTTTATTGCTTGATTAATTTTTATTTAAAGTGATTAAGGTGTTAATTCAATCATATCCCTTTGGTACGCTTTGCCTTATTTGAGTTAGGATAATAGCGATTCCTCCCCGAGATCGACCCGTTACTGCACGATACCGTGCACTTGTGGTTACATACATATTTAATGAACATCAAGTTTTTGGCGCCGTTGCCGGGGAGGCAAGCTTTTTTTTTTTTTTTTCTATTTTAAATAGTTCAAAGTGATTTAAAAAAAATGCAAATAAAAAAAATTTCATTGAATTCTAAGTGATTTAAAAAAAAAAGGGAAAAAAAATGCAAAAAGTTTACATTGATTTTTATGCCTTTCTTTGCACCTCCGATCCGTTAGGTTGGAACAGTACAATCGATGGTCCAATCCTGACCATGATATGGTGTTAAGGGATGCTGGCTATCGAATTATCAAGAGGAATAACGACCATTAGCTTCGGCGGTAACGGTGTTGTTTCTCAAGGTAATTACGGATATGACAGGTCTCTAAGCCATTGATCGTCAGGAGGTTTGCATTGACCCCGATTCGAAAAAATCCAGCTTTTCGCATCGAATTTAAAAGAAAAAGAAAGAAAATTTTTTTTATCATTTGAAACAGTTTTGTGCATGAGTATATGGACTCGTGATGCTAGCAATCGTCTAGTAAGAGTCCCATCATTTACAATGGCTGAACCAAAGATGACACTTAAGGATAGATTTTACCCTGCTAGGGCAGCACAACCTTCATGTATTCAATTGCCGGCTGCCACAGGCAACAACTATGAATTGAAAACTCAATTCATTACCATGCTTCCTCGTTTTCAAGGGTTATCTTTAGAGGATGCATACTTGTTCCTCCGTTAGTATGAGGAGGTGTGTGCCCTCATTAAAATGCAACAGCTCAGTGATGATGCTGTCAAATTGAGGTGCATCACTTTTTCACTCAAGGGTGGAGCTAAAAAATGGCTTTATGGTCTTCCCAAAAATTCCATTACATCCTGGGAAAAATTTACTGAGTTATTCCTTAAAAAGTTTTTTCCTCCTCACAAGACAAATAAACTTCGAAGGGATATAATGTGGTTCAAACAAGAGTCAAATGAGTCTTTTTCAAGACTCATGGAAAGGTTCCAAGGTCTACTCCAAGAGTGCCCTCACCATGGTATTGAAATATGACAGCTTTGTCAAATTATTTACGAGGGGATAGACTTTCCTACTAAGCAAATGCTTGAGTCTATGTGTCCTCAAGGATTCACTTCCTATGAGGATGCTAACGATGCTTGGAACTTTTTGGCGGATCTAGCCGAAAAAACAAGAGAGTGGGAGTCTGTGCAGGAGACAGATCGCACCCAAAAAGGTAAAGGTTACTTTGTCGATGGCATAGTAGCTAAGGAGGCACACTTAGATAGCCTTACCAAAAGGATAGAAGCTTTAGTTCCTAAAGATCCTATACAAAAGCAAGTCCTAATGTGCAACTGGTGTCAAACTCCTAGACACACAGTAGAGGAAAGCCCTTCACAGGGAAATTCTCAGAATGCTAATGTAAGTGCACTTTACAATCCGTATAGTAACACTTACAATCCAAGATGGAGAAATCACCCAAATTTTTCTTGGAACCAAGGGAACTGTGTGGACCCATCCCAATTTCCAAATCAAGGTCCTCCTGGTCACACCAGACCATATGCTCCCCCTAGACCCAATTTTGTTCCCCAAGGTAATTTTCAGCAACCCCCTGGGTTTTCTAACATGGGTGAGCCGGCCAGACTCAATGAGTTAGAGAAGAATGTGGCAGCTCTAATGGCAGGGCATACCAGTATAGAGAGGACACTTACCCAATTGGTTACCCTAATGTGTGAAAAGAACAAGAGTATTCTGCCAGCCAACCAGAGACCAACCCACGCCATCACCCACAACCAAATAGGTCAAACCCTCAAGTGAATGGCATAGAGAATCAATCAGGGTCCTCCAAATAATGCAATGCAGTCCATGCATTACGGAGTGGCCAAGAGTACTTACGGGATGAAGCACCAAAGAACAAACCCACAGTTGTTCCCGTTAATGTTCCCCAATCTGAGGCAACTACTGAGCCTCTTTCTTTAGGTTCGTCTGATGTACCTGAAAGACCCAAAGAGACTGTCCCGGACAGAGTTTTTACTCCACCAGCCCCATTCCCTAATAGGTTGGTAAACCAAAAGAAGACTATTTTAGTTGATAAAATTTTAGAGGTCTTCAAATAGGTAGAATTGAATATCCCACTTTTGGATGCAATTGACCAAATTCCTATTTATGCAAAAATCCTTAAAGACTTATACACACAAAAGAGGATTAGTCAAATTTCTAAAAAGGTATTCTTGGCTGCACATTTAAGTTCCCTTCTGAACCATCCTGTGGCAGTCAAATACAAGGACCCTAGCTGTCCTACCATATCTTGCATCATAGGCAACACTTTTATTGATCATGCTCTGCTAGACTTAGGTGCAAGTGTGAATCTTCTACCTTACCATGTTTACCAACAATTAGGATTGAGAAAGTTGAAACCAACGTCCATCTCACTTCAACTAGCTGATCGCTCTGTAAAAACTCCTAAAGAAATGGTAGATGATGTTTTGTTAAAGGTAGGAGAATTTATTTTTCCTGTGGATTTTATTGTTTTTTAGAAATACATCCTGTCTCCAATAGGGATCAAATCCCTATCATTTTAGGGAGACCGTTTCTGGCTACAAGCAATGCACTGATAAATTGTAGGAACGGTCTCATGAAACTGTCATTTGGTAACCAAACTGTTGATTTAAATGTATTTAGGCTGGGTAAGCAACCGAATGAGAAGTACATATGCTCCAAGAATTCCCTGACCATGTAGAGACCACTTTTGACATTGACTTTGACTCAAAATTCTCGCAGTGTATGGAAGAGTTGGGAGGAGTAGAGGATACTTTCTCATCAGAGGCATGGAGTATCCACACACTTGTGGAACCTCTAGGACCTCTATCCATTTCCAATCCCAAGCCCTCAATGGTTGAACCACCTAGCTTAGAATTAAAGGAGTTACCATCCACTTTGAAGTATGTCTTCCTAGGACCTGACCAAACTCTTCCTGTTATTATTGCATCTGATTTGACTTCTAATCAGGAAGAAGAGTTAGTCAAACTCTTACAAAATCACAAGGAAGCCTTAGGTTGGACTGTGGCTAACATCAAAGGTATTAGTCCGTCTACTATTCAGCATCATATACACCTTATGAAAGATACCAACCCCTCAAGGCAACCTCAGAGACTGGCAAATCCTGTGATGAAGGAAGCCAATAAGAAAGAGATTCTAAAGTGCTTAGCTCATGGGATCATATATCCCATATCTGACAGTGAGTGGGTAAGTGCGGTACATGTGGTACCAAAGAAGTCAGGAGTCACTGTAGTTGCTAATGCTGACAATGAATTGATTCCAACCCGTATCCAAACAGGATGGAGAGTCTGCATAGACTACAGAAAGCTGAATACGGCAACGTGGAAGGATCACTTCCCTTTGCCATTCATAGACCAAATGTTAGAGAGGTTGGCCAGACATGAATACTATTGCTTCTTAGATGGATATTCCGGTTACAATCAAATCCCCATTGCCTTAGATGACCAACACAAGACCACTTTCACATGCCCCTACGAAACCTATGCTTACCAGCGCATGCCTTTTGGGCTATGCAATGCCCCTGCCACTTTTTAAAGGTGCATGATGAGCATATTCTCAGATATGGTAGAACAATATTTAGAAGTGTTCATGGATGATTTTTTTATGCATGGGTCTACTTTTTCTGATTGCCTACATAATCTTTCCTTAGTTCTTGTCAAGTGTACGGAGAATAGATTTAGTTTTAAATTAGGAGAAATGCCACTTCATGGTAAAAAAAAGGGCATAGTGTTGGGTCACATCATTTCCAAAAATGGGATCATGGTTGACAGAGCCAAAGTAGAATTAATTGAAAAGCTACCTGTTCCCAAATCTGTTAAGGACATTCGCTCCTTTCTAGGGCATGCCGGTTTCTATCAGAGGTTCATTAAAGATTTTAGTCAAATTGCTTGTCCTCTCACCTCTTTGCTTGCTAAAGACCAGCTCTTTGATTTTAATGATGCCTGTCTTGAGAGTTTTAATCAACTCAAAAAGATTTTGACCACTGCCCCCATTATTCAGGCACCCATATGGATAGAGCCCTTTGAGCTTATGTGTGATGCTTCTGATTTTGCATTAGGAGATGTCCTTGGGCAACGGATCAATAAGTTATCCCATGTAATTTGTTATGCAAGTAGGACTTTAAACGATGCACAGCTTAATTACACCACCACTGAAAAGGAATTCTTAGCTGTTGTATTCGCTTTAGAGAAATATTGTGCCTACTTGATAGGATCCCATGTCATTGTGTATACGGATCATGCCGCTCTCAAGCATCTCTTGCAGAAAAAGGATGCCAAAGCTCATCTCATTAGATGGGTTTTGCTTTTACAAGAGTTTGACTTAGAGATTAGGGAAAAACCAGGAATAGAAAATCTGGTTGCTGACCACTTATCCCGATCGCCTAATTCTTTGACTGTCGATTCACCAGTCAACGAGTCTTTCCCAGATGAACAATTGTTTCCAGTATCTAGTGAGCCTTGGTTCGCTGATATTGTAAATTACTTGGTAACTGGTGCGACCCCTTCCCATTGGTCCACCCAGGATAGGTATAGATTCCATTCCCAAGTCAAGTACTATTTTTGGGATGATCCATATCTGTTCAAGATTTGCCATGATCAGATTATCAGGAGATGTGTACCTAAACATGAACAGCAATCTATGCTGTCTTATTGTCATTATCAGGCGTGTGGTGGCCACTTTGGGCCAAATAAGACTACGGCCAAGGTTTTACAGTCTGGATTCTACTGGCCTAGTCTTTTTAAGGATGCATTTAATTACTGTAAGGCATGCCCTTCTTGTCAGTCTTTAGGCCGCATTACCAAGCGAAATATGATGCCACTAAACCCAATTCTGGTGGTTGAAGTTTTTGATGTTTGGGGCATTGATTTTATGGGTCCGTTCCCAATGTCTTTTGGGAATGAGTATATCTTGTTAGCTGTGGACAACGTGTCCAAATGGATAGAAGCTGTTGCTACTAAGACCAATGACCACAAGGTAGTCATTAAATTTTTAAAGGAGAATATATTCTCCCGATTTGGTACCCCTCGAGCTATCATTAGTGATACGGGGAAACACTTCTGCAACAAACCATTTGAGGTCCTTGTTCGAAAATATGGTATTACCCATAAATTGGCAACCCCTTACCACCCTCAGACCAGTGGATAGGTTGAAGAGTCCAATCGATAAATCAAGTAAATTTTGGAAAAAACTGTCAATCCTACTCATAAGGATTGGTCCATTCGCCTCATAGATGCTTTGTGGGCTTATAGAACTGCTTTCAAGACCATTCTTGGTCAATCCCCTTACCGTCTGGTGTACGAAAAAGCCTGCCATCTATCAGTCGAATTGGAACATCGGGCATTTTGGGCAATTAACAAATTAAATTTTGATTTGTCAGCTGCTAGCACTCATAGAGGACTCCAGCTCTCTGAGTTGGATGAATTGAGAAATGATGCCTACGACAGTGCCCACATCTATAAAGACAAGACCAAGGCTTATCATGACAGACATATCCTTCGGAAGTCTTTCTCCCCTGGCGACAAGGTTTTGCTTTATAATTCTCGTTTGCATTTTTTCCTGGTAAACATAGATCTCGTTGGGAGGGCCCTTATATTGTTCAAAATATTTTCTCATCGGGTGCAATTGAGATTTTAAATCCAGGTACAGGTGCAACAGCAAAGTGAATGGTCAGTGTTTGAAGCCATTTTTGGAACTTCCACACGACTCCACTGAAGAGGTCATGGATCTCCATAAGCCTTTTTACACTGATCCTAGATTCAGGGAGTTTTTTTCTTCCCCTTGTCCTTGTCTTTTATTTTTCTGTATACATTGAGGACAATGTATGATTTAAGTATGGGGGAAGGGTTGAGATTTCATTAAAAAAATGAATTTTGAGCTTTCATTGTAAATTTTAACTTTTTAACTTTGGTTTTTGGGAAAGTCAATCACTACTTCTATGGTTTTGACACAAAAGAGGAAGGAGAAAGAGACCTAGGAAACTATCACATATAAAGTAATGAAACCCTATGTGAGGATAGTACTTAGGCTGTATTTTGATATGGGAATTAAGTTAGAAAATACATCTTACCTATTCTGAAGGGATGCATATTTTATGATTATAGTTGGTAATTTCAACCTTTGAATAAAGCTGAGACCTCCATGTACTATAAAAAAATCATAATAAGAAAAGAATAATATAAGAGTTTTTTTTTGTTCTTGGAACTATACAGGACATTCCGCCTCAAGAAGCGAGGTGTCTTGATTGAAATTCCTTGGATACAACTCTTGTTAAAAAAAAAGTACTCTTTAGCGTCAATGTCTTTAAAGATATATGCCAAAAGCAAAGCTACATAGTAACATGGGAATGCATAACCACCTGCACTTCTCAAGCCAATTGTAGTGGAGTAGCTTAAAGAGGAAGAAAGAAAGAAAAAAAAATACAAGTGTTGAAAGCTATTCTTGGGTCTTGGTTACCAGTATGTTACAAAGGGTTCACCTTAAGGAGAGATATGTTTGGAAGATATAACAAGGTTTCCTAATTGAGATGCAACCTTAGTGTTTAAATCATATGAGGTAGCAATGTTCAAGTGTGGGGGTTTGTATATTTTCTTGATCCCAAGTTGAGTGTCTTGACTAATAAGATATGTGTGTGCTCTCTTTCCTTAATACCAAAATTAAAGTTTAAAATTTCTATATGAATTTTGTGTGTTTATTCTCTGAAAATACTCAGGAGACACAACTCGTCCACTAGGGGTAACCTAAGGGTTTAAAGGCTTGTTGCACGTGCTAAGTGCAATCGTGATTCCTACGAAATTGAGTTAGGATTTTATTTTTTATATTTTTCTTGACTAGCAATGCTCAAGTGTGGGGAAATCTGATGAACACATTTTATGTGTGAATTTAGGGCATAAAATATACATCTCTTATTCTATTTATGATGCTTCTCGGGTATTTAATGTTGATTTTATGTTTGTTGGGTGTAGGTGAAACAATGGAGAAATTTGAGCTTAAAAATATCATTTTATGAATTTTTGGTGATCTGGTCCAGTTAACTCACGCAGTCAACTCAACAGTCGGGCTTAAGATGAATTTTATGAGAAGAGCCATGAATTTTGTGTATAAGATCAGCCTTGGACCAAGTCAAAGAATAGTCCAATCTCATGTGAAAGATTCCATTCTCTTGAGAAAATATTCCTTAGTTATTTGGAATCAAATTTACAAGATTGGCATGGCATGGAAGAATGGAAAGCTCCAATCGATTATGGAAGTTTTCAAAAAAATATAATGATGCTAAAGATATGATGAGTTGCTGTAAGATTTTTTCTACTCAAGAATCGTCCATATACAATGAACCTACAAGATTGGAATTCGGTTACCAAAATTATCTCCACAAAATATCTTGTAATTCAATTGTAAAGATTGATTGTGATCTTTACTCTCTTGTATATATATGTGATGCTCAGCAATAGAAAATCATCCAAGAATTCTATTATGAATTTTTTCTTAGTTTTGAGAATTTATGAGAGAGTTTGAGATTCTTAGTTTTTTCTTTTCAAGTTGTGTTCTTCTTGCTTAAGTTTATTTTTATTTATTTATTTATTTGTTTTTAGTTTTAATTTTATATTTAGAACTCTGTAGTAGGGTAGATAAATATAGGTTGTACCACATTACTAATTTAATTTAGGGGAGAAGGCTCCCTTTGTAATCGTTTGCACATCACCTTGGAGTGACAACAAGACGACGAGCAACGACAGAGAAATCTTCTATCGAGATAAGTTTTTTTTACATTCTTTTACTTTTAAATAAATCTGTGTTACTTTATGTCTAGTGGTTTCGTAAATTTTTGTACCGTTATGAATGGTTATTATTGTTTTTATTGCTTGATTAATTTTTATTTAAAGTAATTAAGGTGTTAATTCAATCATATCCCTTTGGTACGCTTTGCCTTATTTGAGTTAGGATAATAGCGATTCCTCCCTGAGATCGACCCATTACTGCACGATACCGTGCACTTGCGGTTACATACATATTTAATGAACATCACCTAGCATATCACCATGGGGAGCGCCAGTATTATTCGTGAAGAAGAAGGACGGTAGCATTTGCTTGTGTATAGACTACCGAGAACTGAATAAACTGACAATCAAGAATCAGTATCCATTGTCTTGGATCGATGATCTGTTCAATCAGTTGCAAGGTGCCAAAGTGTTCTCAAAGATTGATCTTCGGTCAGGCTACCATCATCTGAAGATTAAGGATGGTGATATCCCCAAGACAGCATTCAGGACCAGATATGGACATTATGAATTTTTGGTCATGTCTTTTGGATTGACAAACGCACGAGCAACCTTTATGGAACTTATGAACCGAGTTTTCCACGACATGTTGGATACGTCGGTTATTATATTCATTGATGATATATTAGTCTACTCCAAGGACGAGAAAACACATGTTAAGAATCTAAACACCACTCTGCAGCGACTACGGAAGGAAAAGCTCTACGCCAAATTTACAAAGTGTGAGTTTTGGCTAAAGGAAGTCGCATTTCTAGGCCATGTAGTATCCGCTGAAGGAATTAAAGTGGACCCCAACAAGATTGAGGCTATTGTAAAGTGGGAAACACCGAAGAACGTTGCAGAAATTAGAAGTTTTCTGGGTCTAGCTGGATATTATCGACGATTTGTGGAAGACTATTCCCGAATTGCCGTACCACTTACCAGTTTGACTAAGAAGGGCGAGAAGTATGTTTGGAAGGATAAATGCGAGAAGAGTTTCCAAACCTTGAAGGCTAGATTGATATCAGCGCCAATCTTGACCATCCCGATTCCAGGACAACCATTTATCTTGTACACCGATGCGTCAGGACTGGGATTAGGATGTGTATTCATGCAAGGAGAACAAGTAATTGTTTATGCCTCAAGACATCTGAAGACACATGAGAAGAATTATCCTACACATGATTTGGAACTAGCGGCAGTAGTACATGCTGTTAAAATATGGAGACATTATCTGTACGGGGAGAAGTTTCAGATTAAATCAGACCATAAAATTCTTACTTATCTATTTAATCAGAAGGAGCTGAATATGACACAAAGAAGATGGCTGGAACTATTGAAAGACTATGATTGTGATATCCAGTATCATCCATGGAAAGCAAATGTAGTAGCCGATGAGTTGAGTAGAAAGGCAATGATAAAATCTCAGGGAGAGGTTAGCACAACTACCGCAATGTGTACTACCAGAAAGGTATTCAAGCACGGTAATGAGCAGTTTGTGATAGATGCACCAGATGGATCAGTCAACCAAGGGTTTATTCATCGATTTTCAAATATGTTCGTCGCATTGAAGATTATACCGGATATAGTCGATGAAGTGAAGACAACTATCAAATCAGACCCTTACCTAAGAACGGTACAAGAGGACATCGAAAAAGGTAGAACTAACCCTGAGTTCACCTTGGACGAAGGAAAAGTACTGAAGTACAAAGGAAGAATATGTGTACCCGAAATAGAAAGCTTGGACATCAAACACTGATTAATGAAAGAAGCCCATACCACCATCTATTCGATACATCCTGGAAGTACAAAAATGTATCATGATCTAAAGAAATTATATTGGTGGAGAGGAATGAAAGCAGATGTAGCTAAGTTTGTGTCTCAATGCCTAAACTGTCAGAAAGTAAAGGCTGAACGACAAAGACCGGCTGGACTGTTACAGCCGTTACCGAAACCAGCATGGAAATGGGACTGCATCACTATGGACTTTGTCACGGGATTACCATTAACTCCTCAAGTAGTTGACGTAGTTTGGGTGATTGTAGACCGCCTGACTAAAACAGCTCGCTTTATATCTATACGACCTCAGTATACACTGGAGAGGTTAGCTAAGCTGTATGTGGATAACATTGTGCAATTACACGGTGTACCTGAAAGCATTATGTCTGATAAAGATCCATGATTTACTTTAAAGTTTTGGAAAGGATTGCAAAAAACTATGGGTACAACACTGAAGTTTAGCACTGCATTCCATCCACAGACAGATGGACAGTCAAAGCGTACAATTCAGATTCTAAAAGATATGCTTCGAGCATGTGTAATTGATTTTAAAGGATCATGGGATGAAAAGTTACCACTGATTGAGTTCTCTTATAATAATAGCTATCAGGCTACTATACAGATGTCACCCTATGAAGCACTGTATGGCAGAAAGTGTCGAATGCCCTTGTTTTGGAATGAAATTGGGGAACGTAGTATTATTGGACCAGAATTTGTTGAAGAGACTTGTCGAGTGGTCGATATTATCAAGGAAAGAGTGAGAACAGCTCAGAATCGTCAGAAGCAATATGTCGATACCCGACGTCGAGACCTTGAGTTCGTCGTGGGTGACAAAGTATTCTTAAAAGTATCGCCTATGCGAGGATTGAAACGGTTCGGACAGAAAGGGAAACTAAGTCCAAGATATGTCGGGCCATATGATATTTTAGCTAAGCTTAGGAAAGTGGCTTGCCAGTTGGCACTACCACCATCTATGTCAAGTGTGCATAACGTATTTCACATTTCCTTATTGAAGAAGTATGTCAAGGATCCAACACACATTTTGACAATAGACTTACCTGATTTGACTGAAGATTTGACATTCGAAGTAGCACTAATTGCAATCACTAGTCGGAAGGTTCAATGACTACGCAATCGTGATATCTATTATGTTAAGGTCACCTGGAGAAGTAGAGATATAGAAGAAATCACATGGGAAGAAGAGAATGCTATGCGAAAGCAATATCCTCATTTATTTGACTCAGAAGGTATGTACAATTTCGAGACAAAATTTTTATAAGTAGGGGGGAGTTGTAAGACCCGTATCAAACTAACCCGGTCTTACCACCTTGAACCAGGTCTACCCATCATGGTCGAGCCAAATGGATCAAGTGCATGAGGGAGATCACGATCCCAGGTATTAAACTAACCCAAAAACACTAAAAATAGGGGGATGGTCGCATACCCAACAAGGTAGGGTCGGGCCCCCCAGTATAAAAGTCAGACCCTGAGTTTTTAACCGGGGGTCAGACATGTCAGAACTAGGGGTCAACGGGATCTCTGACCCCCTCATCGACCCCCAGTCTGTCGACAGAAACTGTGATTTGGAAACTTTCCAAATTTCAATGGCATTCTTTCCTAATCTCAATGGGACTTATTTTTGGAGTTTCTACTCTATAAATAGGACGTCCCTAAGCCTCTTTCACTCCTTTTAGAACCCTAATTGGATTGAGAGAAAGATAAGAGAAGGAGAAGAGAAGGAGAAGAGAAGGAAAGTGGAGAAGAAGACCAAAGAGAAGGCTTCAGAGAAACAAGTCTATTTCTTAGGTATAGATACTATCTCCATGGATTTCTCAAGACCTTAGAGTAGATAGTGAAGAGGGTGTGATCTAAGAGAGACCCAAAGCATCCATCCATGGTTAGATTTTCATGGAAAACCATGGAGGAGATCGTACAAACCATGTAGGTGAATGAACTTCGGTTCTAGACCATAGAATATGTGTGGAATGGATTGTAGAAGCAAGCCATAGGACCCCAAACACGAAGGAATGGACTGTAGGATGAAAATTTGACTAAACCCACAGAGAGTCGCACGAGGGATCGATGGCCAATCGACCCTACCAGACCCTAACAATCGACCCCCAGTGTTCGGGAAGTCCAGACTGTGGGTGGTCGCACCCAGGGTCGATGGAACCTCCGACCTTGGCATCGACCCCCAGTTAACAGCATGCTTTTTAAAATCAGAATTAATTCTAATTAAATTCTATCAACTTGATTAGGTCTTCTAGTGATATAATATTGATATTTAGTAGATTCTTAAAGCTTGAAAGAGGGCCTACGATCAAGTAAAAAGGAAACAAAACCTAAACTAATTGGTTAATAATAAACTGTTTTACTCTTGAGTCCAATGCCATGATTGATTTTATGCGTGTATGATTGTTATGTGCATTCAACATGTCATCCATTATTTCTATTATTACTGTTCATGCATATTTAATTATTGTTTATAACATGATGATGATGATGATGATAGGAATAGGCATGTGGATGTATGTGTGTGGTTGGTGTGCTTGATGCGAACAAGTATCAGGGGAAGTTGTCATAGGTGGGGCCTCAGCACTCTAGCTCTATCTCTAACTCAAGTCTTGTCCACTGACATCGTGGTATCACCATTACCTTAGCAAAACTATTACGTCGTAGGGTATGAGGGGAAGTGGTCTCGGACCGTATAGTCTCTGACTCTGTCGGGGGGCTTTAGCCCTATCTCTATGGACGTATTGAGGGATGTTGGGGTGAGGCCTTTGATACACTGATTGGCATTAGGATTGGTTAGTTGCGAGCCCAGTTTGCGAGCCCTCACCAGTAGGGGCTTACGTGTTGGTATGGGCAACGGGTACAGCAATAAACGTGACCTTTGCGTGTACAATGTCTATGGTGGGTGGATGTGGGTCGACAATAAACGTTACCTTTAGGCGGCTTCACACACTCGTGTATAGAGGTGCGGCGTCAATAAACGTGACCTTTGGCCACCTATCCTTTCTATAGCACATTGCAAACTTAATTATCAGACCAAGGATATGAATTGAATGCATGCATATGTATGTTGCATTGTTTTGTTTGCTCACTGAGCCATGATGTGTGTCACCCTCTCGACGTCGAATATTTTTAGTTGATGATACATGTACTACAGTTGAAGATTATATGAATGCTCCGGTGTATGTGCGTATTGCTGCAATGGAAGCTGAAGACTTGGAGGATACGCATGACCCCTCATGCGAGTGCAACTCATGCGTATTCTATTAGACTTTTATTTGAATTTATAAAAGGATGTAATTGATATTTTATTTAGTTATGTCTCAATTGATACAACAATAACTTGATATTTTAATTATGATTATTACATTTAGAGTTCTCAGTTCATTGCTATAAGACTTCCGCTATTGTGTATTTATTCTGATTATGGTTGTGGATGTGCATGGTTTTATTTTTACTGGATACCGCCTATTAGAGATCCTGGTTGAACCGTTGGTTTATTAGTGGTTCATCACACCATTCTGATGGTGTAGAATTGAGATGTGACAACTTGGTATCAGAGCATCTCAGGCTTTATCTGTGAAACCGTATACTTCCACAAAAGGTCGTGAACTGAGATAGGATAAAAATTTAAAAGATGTAATAATAACACACCATAAGCTTCTGTGTTGTTTGAGACTAAACTGAAAGAGAATAATGCATCTATTAAATGAGAAACAAATTTATATACAACCAAAAGGAAGAACAAATGTTTATATACATATGATTAAAGCAGAGTACAGACCACAGTCTGGACAGTTACTCTGAAATACAAAAGGAAAAATAAACGAAGTACATCAAGAAGCTAGAGGAGATGGGGGAGGCGGTGCCTCACGGTCTCTACCATAGTCCTCAGCGTAGACTCTGGTCAACCAAGCTATCTGAGTCTGGGTCGTCTGGAGACTAGCTGTGAGATCAGCCACCCGCTGGTCAGTCACACGCTGAGCATCCCTCAGCTCTCCCATCTGCTGATCCGATATGTGCTGAGCAGCTAGAAGCTCTCCCATCCGCTGATCCGATACGTGCTGAGCAGCTAGAAGCTCTCCCACCCGTTGATCCGACACGCGCTGAGCAACCAAAAAAACTCTCACCTGCTGATCAGATGAGCGCTGAGCCTCTAGAAGCTCTCTCATCCTCAAGTCAGACATATGCTGAATCTCTCGTATCTCGTGTAATATCCCCATCATGTCATCAGAAGGAGCATACAAAGGACCAGCTGCATGCGAAGGACCAGCTAAAGAAGACGGACCCGCTCCAATAGCATGAGTAGGTGATGGAGGAGGTATGGCATCTACGTCCATGTATAGCCGGTCGTCATCATCCCCATGAACCCCTGCTCCAGCGGCTGCTGCTGCTGCTGCCTCAGCGTCGACCATCTCCACTCGAGTGCAAGGGCGCACCATCGCGTTCCTCTCCTCATCACTGACTTGGGCATCCCACATGACCATCTTGCAGATAGCCTCCCAATCCAGAGGCAATGAGAAGGATTTCTCCTGAATCTTCTCATCCAATAAATCAACCCCCAGGCGGGTAAGCAAGGTAGTGATTATGCGTCCATAAGGAAGGTTGTCAGTGTGACTGGGCAACATGGCACTGATCATCATACGCATGATGATGTAGGGAAGGAAGACGGGCTGCCTAGTGTATATGCAGTACAGCAGGTACTGGGTCAACTGGGAGACCCTCTCGTAGTGTCCACTCTGTGGTATCAGATTATGCTGAATGATCTTGCAGTATACCCGTGGATCTGAACGTAGATAACTCGCTTTCATCTCCCAGCGATCAGGTCTGATGAGCTGACGATCGATCTCAGCCCTCATCTGTAGAGAAAAGAACTGGGGCTCTCCAGGGGCACAGAACACCAAGGGGCCAGCATAGGAAATGCCCAACAAGTCGGCCAGCTGCCGATAATCAAATGAAACATCAACCCGCTTGACGTAGCTGGTGATCCGAAGCTCACCACCCCTCTCAACATCATTGTAATCTCCCACCACCTGGAGATTACAGTAGAACTGGCGTACCAAGTCGGGACAGGTACACGCCTCATAGGCGATGATGGAAAGCCATCCCATATCACCAAAGGCCCCTTCTACATTGAACAAGGCCAAGCTAGCCAAGTCCACTTTGTGGCCGCCCTCTACCTTCTTGCGAGCGTAGTGGGCATACTGTGCCTCAATTTCAATGGAACGGAAGCGAAGACGCGAACTCTGGGTACCATGGTACGAGCCATAGTGTAAGACCCGTGTCAATCTAACCCGGTCTTACCACCTTGAACTAGCTTTACCCGTTATGGTCGAGTCAAATGGGCCAAGGGCGTGAAGGAGATCGAGATCCCAAGTATCAAATCGACCCAAAAACACTTAAAATAGGGGAAGGGTCGCATACCCAGCTAAGCAGGGTCGGACCTCCCAAAACAGAAAGTCAGACCCTCAGTTTTGATGGGAGGATCGGACAGCTTAGAACCCTAGGGTCGACGGGATCATCGACCCTCCCATCGACCCTCGATTACCGTAGGAAATAGAATTAGAAAATTTCCTAATTTTTGATTGGGATTCTTTCCTAATCTCAAAGGGACTTATTTTAGGATGTTCCTACTCTATTTAAAGGACGTCCCTAAGCCACTTTTACTCCTTTCACAATCCTAATTGAATTGAGAGAAAGAGAAGAGAAGGAAAAGAAGAAGAAGAGAAACAAGGAAGATAATTAAGCCAAAAGAGAAGAGTTGCAGAGAAGGATTATTCTTCTCAGGTATGGATACTAATTCCATGAGTTTCTACAGACCTTAGGTTAGTTATTGATGAGAGTGTGATCTCGGAGAAACCCAAACCATCAATCTATGGTTAGGTTTTCATGGAAAACCATAGGAGAATGCATGAAAGCTATTTAGGTGGATGATTTATGGTTTCAGACCATGGAATGAATGTAGAATGGAATGTAGGAGCAAGCCATAGGATCCCAAGCATGAAGAATGGACTAAAAGAGGAAATTAGACCAAAGTACACTGAGGGTCGCACCGAGGGTCGATGACCATCTGACCCTAGGTGATTCTGACCATCGACGCTCAGTGTTCGGGAAGTTCAGAGTTAAGGGAGGGTCGCAACCAGGGTCGATCAGGACTCCGACCCTACCTCCAACCTTCAGTTAATAAAGTGGTTTTTAAATCTGAAATTAATTCTAATTAAATTCTATCGACTTTGTTAGGTCTTCTAGCAATATAATAACATTGTAAAGGTGATTCTAAAGCTTGGAAAAGTATCTTTTAGCAAGCTAAGGTGAGGAACCAGAACTCCAAACTAATTGGTTAATAACAAAACTATTTTCTATTTTCTTGAGTCCTATGCCATGCTTGATTCTATGCGAATATGTTTGTAATGTGCATACAGCATGCCATCCAATATTTCTATTACTTGTTCATGCATATTTACTTTATTGTTTATAACATGATGATGATGATGATGATGATAAGAATAGGCATGTGTTTGTATGTGTGTGGTTGATGTACTTGATGCGAGCGAGTATCAGGGGGGGTGTGATGAGAATGTCAATAAACGTTAACCTTTGGCTGGTCTCAGCACTTTAGCTCTATCTCTAACTCAAGTCTTGTGCATTGACATCGTCGTATCGCCATTACTTTAGCAGAACTATTATGTCGTAGAGTATCAGGGGAGGTGGTCTCGGTCCTTGTAGTCTCTGACTCTACCGGGGGGCCTTAGCTCTATCTCTATGGACATTCTGAGGGATGCTGGGGTGAGGCCTTGGATACATTGTTTGGCATTAGGATTGGTTAGTTGTGAGCCCAATTTTCAGCCCTCACCAACAGGGGCTTACGTGTTGGTATGGCAATATATAGCAATAAACGTTAACCTTTGTTATATACTGTTCATGGTTGGGTGCATGTGAGTCAACGATAAACGTGATCTTCGGGTGACGTCACACACTTGTGTATAGAGGCGGGGTCAATAAACGTGACCTTTGACTACCTAAACCTTTTTATTGCATACTGCAAACTTTAAACCGGACCAAAGGTATAAATTGATTGCATGCATATGTATTGTTGCATTGTTTTGGCTACTCACTGAGCCGTGATGTGTGCTCACCCCTCGACGTCGAATATTTTTAGTTGATGATGCAGGTTATACCGTTGAAGATTATATGAATGCGTCTGCGTATGGGAACGTGGCAGCAATGAAAGCTGGAGCTGAAGTGGATACACACGACTCCTCTTGCGAGTGCAACTCGTGTGTATTTGATTAGATATTTTATAGGTTTCTTTATTTGGATTTATTAAGACATGTATTTGGTATTTAAATATTTATGTCTCAGTTGAAACAGAATAAATTGTTATTTAAATTTTAATATCACATAGATCCTCAGTTCTTCTTATTATAAGACTTCCGCTATTGTGTATTTACTCTGATTATGATTACGGATGTGTGTAAGTTTAGATAACGCGGGGATTGCCTATTTGAGATCCTGGTTGAACCGTTGGTTTATTAGCGGTTCATCACACCATTCTGAATAGTACAGAATTGGGGTGTGACAACTTGGTATCAGAGCATCTCAGGGCTTGTCCGCTAAACTAACATACATTCGAGACAATTGTGAACTGAGATATGATAAAAGTAAAAACAGTAATATAAACACACTGTAAGCACAAGTGATGGTTGAGACCAAATTTAAAAAGAGAATAATGCATCTATTAAAGGGAAAACTAGTTACATACAATGAGTGAGAGAAACAAAATGTATATACATAACTAAAGCAGAGTACAGTCCACAACCCGGACAGTTACTCTGTAGTACAAGAAAATAAGTACAATCAAGAAGCTAGAGGCGAAGGAGGAGGCGGGGCCTCACGATCTCGGTCATAGTCCTCAACATAGACTCTAGTCAACCAGGCTATCTGAGTCTGGGTCGTCTGTAGACTAGCTGTGAGATCGGCTACCCTCCGATCAGTCGCACGCTGTACCTCTATAAGCTCTCCCATCCGTGTGTCTGATAGGCGCTGGGTGGCTAATAACTCATCCACTCTCACACGCTGAGCGTCTAGCAACTCCTCCATCCTCAGATCAGATCTGCGCTGAGCCTCCCTGATCTCCTGCAGCATCTCCATCATGTCAGAAGGTGGGAGTGAAGGACCAGCCGCATGCGAAGGACCAGCCTCAGGTGCAGGAGCCGCCTCAGAAGAAGTGCCAACTCCAGCCGCATGTGTAGGGGAAGGCGGTGGTATTGAGTCGACATCCATATACATACGGTCGTCATCGCCGATGGGATCCACACGAGCTCTAGCAGCGGCAGCAGCGGCCTCAGCGTCAGTCATCTCAATGCGAGTGTGAGAGCGCACCATCGCGTTCCTCTCCTCATCACTAATCTGGGCATCCCGCATACCCATCTTGTAGATAGCCTCCCAATCTAGAGGCGACGAGAAGGTCTTCTCCTGGATCTTCTCATCTACCAGGTCAACCCCCAAACGGGTCGGAGAGAACGTAATCATGCGTCCATAGGGTAGATTACCTCCTATGACCGGACAATGTAGCACTAATCATGGTCCGCATGATGATGTAAGGAAGGCGCACCGGCTGTGCGGTGCGGATATTGTATATCAAAAACTGGGTCAGCCGAGAAACCCTCTCATAGTGCCCACTCGCGGGATCAGATTATGCTGGATAATCTTACAAAAGACCCGTGGAGCTGGACGCAGATAACAAGCTCTCATCTGCCAGCGATCAGGTCGTAACAGCTGGTTGTCGATCTCTACCCTCATCTCCATAGAAACAAACTGTGGCTCTCCAGGCACACAGTACACCATGGGGCCGTCATAAGGTATGCCCAACAGATCGGCCAGTTGCCGATAATCAAAAGAAATGTGCACCCCTTTAACATAACTGGTGATGCTCAACGTCATTGTAATTCCCCACCTCCTGGAGATTACAATAGAACTGGCGCACCAAATCCAGACATGTGCACGCGTCGTAGGTGATGACAGGGATCCACCCCACATCACCAAATGCCCTCTCTACATTGAACAAGGCTAGCTCAGCCAAGTTCACCATACGACCACCCTCCACTTTTTTAAGAGCATAGTCGGCATACTGTGCCTCGGCTACGTTAGAACGGAAGCGAAGTGGAACACGCACTCTGGGTACCTTGGTACGAGCCATGGTATCTGTAAAATAAGAAAGAGAAGGAAAATAAGGAGTTAATAGGATAAAAATCTGAAATTTGATTTAATAACGACGTAAGTTGACCATAAAGCCCCATTTCTCACCATACAAGTGGGCATGAGAACTTATGTAGGTTTAAACATACCCTAAAACCCACATGCAGTTGGAAATTTTAACTGACAATGTCCAATTTTAAGAAATTCAAGAAAAATCAAAAATGTCGACAAATTAGGGCAAAAAGGGAAAAATTCAAGTTTCTCGATAACCAACCGATGAAACTCAAAAATTTTTGAGGGCTTTCGTTCCTCGAGACACCAATAACAAAAGCCCCCAATAAAAATCAAATTTTTATGGTTGGAAAAAGTTTAATTTGAAAAATACAAGTTAAATGGACAAAAACCTAGAAAAGAAAACCTAAAAACAGGTAAAAATGAGAGAACATACCTGTATGGATGACGTGGACGTCGAAACCCGGAGTCAAACCGATCAAAAACAGTGGAGTAGCATTGTAGCAACTCAGAGAGGAGAGACGAGTCGAAACGTAGGAGGAATAATAGGAAATGACTCAAAATCGGATCTTAAAAATCTGATTTTTAGTCTGAGGGTCGGACAATTCGGCTAGAACCATCGACCCTCGAATCGACCCTCCCATCGACACTCGGCTCTCGGGAATCTGACAGAAAACTAAGGGTCGGAACTGAGGGTCGGATACCCATCGACCCTCGCATCGACCCTCAGCTCTCGGGAAGAACAGGTCATTCCCAGGGTCGGATACCAAGGGTCGGACATACCATCGACCCTCACCATCGACCCTGCATAGAAAAGACAGTATTTTTTTATAAAATGAGCTAGAATTGGAATTGATTATCGGTTAGCGTGCCTACATGAAATATAAATGACTTCTCACCTATTTTGATAATTTTCAGGCACCACCAATCACAGAAAGGAATTATGTCTGGACGAAGAGTAACCTGATAGACCTGGAATGCAGTTCCACCACCACCACCAGTGGAGGAGACTAGTCAGGAAAATAATTATGCATCGGGTAATCCAGAACAGGCAAACCCTACAAATTTGCCACCTCCACCACCAGAGCTAACAACCATGGTGATGAATCTGGCACAACAACTGCAGCAGATGCAACACGCACAGGCTCAGATACAAGTTACCCTGGGCATTATGTTTCAAGCCACTCAGGCTGCACCCATGCACACAGAACAAGCCAGTGCAGCACCGGTGGGTAACCACCCAGCTCCTCAGACACCTCAACAACCTGTCGGCACGGATTCCGGTGCGGGTTCCGGAAGCAGCTCGGGGTAATTACCAGTATCCACCCCATATGTTTGGGGCAAACCCCCAAAATCAGTTGGACCACTCTCGACTAGTAGAGAGATTCTTGAAGATGAAACCCAAGGAATTCAACGACAAACCGTCTGATCCGTTGTGGCCAGCACACTGGATAGACGAGATGGAGAGAAATTTTCTCATGATGACTATCACAGAGGAAGAGAAAGTATTATGTGCCACCTTCATGCTCAAGGGCGACACACATCATTGGTGGAAATCCACGAAGGCATATCTACTGACCAAGCACGCCCTACTAACTTGGGCTATATATAAAGAAGCCTTCTTTGAGAAATATTTTCCATGGAGCTTCAGAGATTCTATGGAAAAAGAGTTCCTGAGTTTATATCAGGGACGGATGACTGTGGACGCATATCAACGGCGCTACGAAGAGCTGTTTTTCTTTGCACCAATTAGCATGCAAGAAGAAGACACCAAAACCCGTAGGTTCGTCACGGGACCGAGAGGAAACATCGGAGAACATGTTCTGGGCTTAGAAAAGAAAATTTATAATGAAGCTGTCCAGATTGCTCGAGTTATTGAATCGAGCCAGAAGGAGAGTTATTTTACTTAGAACAGAGGCATCAAAAGGCCAGCCGAAAATTCTTACAACGGAGGCAATAACAAGACATATAAGCCTTTCCGTCCTTAGAATTTTACTGCTGCAACCAAGACTACTTCAACAGCTCAACCTCAGCAAAAGCCAAATTCTGAAGGCCCGAAGTGTTTTAACTGCAACCAACCGGGACATATGGCAAGGGAGTGCCCTAAGCCCAAGAAGCAATTCCATCAGGGACGGGTATATGCTATTACGTCCGAGGATGCGGCCGCATCACCCGTTGTGGTCACAGGTATGACCGAAACTTTTTGAAGTTGTAATTACACTGTGTGAGCATGTAGACTAAGTTAAAATAAATCACAGGTATCATACCTATAAATGGCACACCTGCCAGAGTACTCTTTGATTCAGGAGCTACTCATTCATTTATATCTGTGTCATTCGGAAAGAAGATAAACTTACCCATCAAAACATTAGACTACAAATTACTTGTACGATCACCGATGGGGTTAGAAGTGGAATTAGAGAAAGGTTATGGACCATGTCCAGTTCTCATTGGAGAGAAGACCTTAGATGCAACCTTGATACAACTTGAGATGGCAGACTTTGATGTCATCTTGAGAATGGACTGGTTAGCTCGGCATTCTACAAATCTGTTATGCGCCGAAAAGAAGCTAATGTTCAAAGACAAAGAAGGAGCAGAATTCAGTTTCTCGGGAACCAAACTTCCCCGGAGACGTAAGCTCATACTTTCAGCACTAAAGGCTAAGAAGTGTCTTGAGAAGGGGGTGGTCGGGTATCTAGTATCAGTGGTCGACCTAACCAAGGAAGCACCACGAATGGAAGACATTGACATCGTGCGAGACTACCCTGATGTATTTCCAGAGGAACTACCTGGATTACCACCCGACCGAGCCACAGAGTTTGTGATAGACCTTATACCTGGAGCCGCACCAGTGTCAAAAGCACCTTATAGAATGGCTCCTACTGAATTGAAGGAATTAAAAATGCAACTACAAGAACTGCTGGACAAGGGTTATATTCGACCCAGTATATCTCCATGGGGGGCACCGGTGTTGTTCGTAAAGAAGAAGGATGGTAGCGTTCGATTATGCATCGACTATCGGGAGTTGAATAAACTGACAATCAAGAATCGATATCCATTACCTCGGATCGATGACTTGTTCGATCAGTTACAAGGAGCAAAAGTATTTTCTAAGATCCACCTTCGATCAGGCTATCATCAGCTGAAGATTAAAGAAGGTGATATTCCGAAGACAGCATTCAGGACCAGATATGGACATTATGAATTTTTTGTTATGTCTTTCGGATTAACTAATGCACCGGAAACATTCATGGAACTTATGAACCGAGTATTCCACGATATGTTGGATACGTCGATTATAGTATTTATTGATGATATATTGGTATACTCCAAGGACGAGGAAACCCATATCAAGAACCTAAACGCAGCCCTACAGCGTTTAAGGAAAGAGAAGTTATATGCCAAATTTTCAAAGTGCGAGTTTTGGCTAAGTGAAGTCGACTTCCTAGGCCATGTAGTATCCGCTGAAGGAATCAAAGTGGACCCCAGCAAGAGCGAGGCTATTGTGAAATGGGAAGCACCAAAGAGCGTTTCAGAAATTAGAAGTTTTCTGGGTCTAGCTGGTTATTATCGGAGATTCGTAGAAGACTATTCTCGAATTTCCGTACCTCTCACCAATTTGACTAAGAAAGGTGAAAAGTTTGTGTGGACGGATAAATGTGAGAAGAGCTTCCAGACATTGAAGTCCAGATTGATATCCACCCCGATTTTGACTATTCCTATTCCAGGACAGACGTTTTCCTTATACACTGATGCGTCGGGAATGGGATTAGGATGTGTGCTTATGCAAGGAGAGCAAGTAATTGTGTATGCCTCGAGACAGTTGAAGGTACATGAAAAAAATTACCCCACTCATGATTTGGAGTTAGCGGCAGTAGTACATGCGGTCAAGATATGGAGACATTACCTATACGGAGAGAAATTGCAGATTAAGTCGGACCACAAAAGTCTTACTTATCTATTTAATCAGAAGGAGTTGAATATGAGACAAAGAAGATGGCTGGAACTATTGAAAGACTATGATTGTGATATCCAGTATCATCTGGGAAAAGCGAACGTAGTAGCGGATGCATTAAGCAGAAAGGCAATGATAAAATCGCAAGGAGAAGTTAGCACGACTGCAGCAATGTGAACTATCGGAAGGGTATTCAATCACGGCAACGAGCAGTATGTGATAGATACAAAGGATGGATCAGCCAACCAAGGGTTTATTCATCGGTTTTTGAATATGTTCGCGGCATTGAAGATTATACCGGATATAGTGGATGAAGTGAAGACAGCTATCAAATCAGATCCTTATCTGAGAATAGTACAAGAAGATATCGAGAAAGGTAGGACAAATCCTGAGTTCACCTTGGACGAAGAGAAGGTACTGAAATACAAAGGAAGAATATGTGTACCTGAAACAGAAAGTATGGACATTAGACACCGACTAATGAAGGAAGCCCATACCACCATCTATTCGATACATCCTGGAAGTACAAAAATGTATCATGACCTAAAGGAACTATATTGGTGGAGGGGAATGAAAGCAGATGTAGCTAAGTGCGTGTCTCAATGCCTAAATTGTCAGAAAGTAAAGTCTGAATGACAAAGACCGCAGGACTATTACAGCCATTATCGGAACCAGCATGGAAATGAGACTGCATCACTATGGACTTCGTCACAGGGCTACCATTGACTCCGCGAGTAGTTGACGCAGTTTGGGTGATTGTGGACCGTCTGACTAAAACAGCTCGCTTCATACCTATACGACCTCAATATACACTGGAAAGGTTAGCGAAGCTGTATGTGGATAATATTGTTCGGTTACACGGTGTACCAGAAAGCATTGTGTCTGATAGAGATCCACGATTTACTTCCAAGTTTTGGGAGGGATTGCAAAAGGCTATGGGTACAACATTGAAGTTCAGTACTGCATTCCACCCACAGACAGATAGACAGTCGGTGCGTACAATTCAGATTCTAGAAGATATGCTACGAGCATGTGTAATTGACTTCAAGGGATCATGGGATGAAAGATTACCACTGATCGAGTTCGCTTATAATAACAGCTATCAGGCTACTATACAGATGTCACCTTATGAAGCACTGTATGGCAAGAAGTGTCGAACTCCCTTGTTTTGGAATGAAGTGGGAGAACAAAGTATTGTTGGACCGAAATTTGTTGAAGAGGCTTGCCGAGTGGTCGACATCATCAAGGAAAGAGTGAGAACAGCTCAGAACCGTCAGAAGCAATATGCAGACACTCAACGAAGAGATCTGGAGTTCGTCGTAGGTGATAAAGTATTTTTGAAGGTATCGCCTATGCGAGGATTGAAGAGGTTCAGACAGAAAGGGAAACTAAGTCCAAGATATGTCGGGCCATATGAAATTCTAGCTAAGTGTGGAAAAGTGGCTTATCAGTTAGCACTACCACCATCTATGTTAAGTGTGCATGACGTATTTCACATTTCCCTATTGAAGAAGTATGTCAAAGACCCAACGCATGTTTTGACAGTGGATTTGCTGGAATTGATTGATGATTTGACGTTTGAAGTAACACCAACAGAAATCACTAGTCGAAAGGTTCAACGTCTACGCAACAGAGATATCTACTATGTTAAGGTCACATGGAAAAGTAGAGACATGGAAGAAGTTACATGGGAAGAAGAGAATGCTATGCGAAAGCAATACCCTCACTTATTTGATTCAGAAGGTACGTATAATTTTAAGGATGAAATTTTTATAAGTAGGGGGGAGTTGTAAGACCCGTGTCAATCTAACCCGGTCTTACCACCTTGAACCAGGTTTACCCGTCATGGTCGAGTCAAATGGGCCAAGGGCGTGAAGGAGATCGGGATCCCAGGTATCAAATCGACCCAAAAACACTTAAAATAGGGGAAGGATCGCATACCCAGCTAAGCAGGGTCGGACCTCCCAAAACAGAAAGTCAGACCCTCAGTTTTGAAGGGAGGGTCGGACAGCTTAGAACCCTAGGGTCGACGGTATCATCGACCCTCCCATCGACCCTCATTTACCGTAGGAAATAGAATTAGGAAATTTCTTAATTTTCGATTGGGATTCTTTCCTAATCTCAAAGGGACTTATTTTAGGATGTTCCTACTCTATTTAAAGGACGTCCCTAAGCCACTTTCACTCCTTTCACAACCCTAATTGAATTGAGAGAAAGAGAAGAGAAGGAAAAGAAGAAGAAGAGAAACAAGGAAGATAATTAAGCCAAAAGATAAGAGTTGCAGAGAAGGATTATTCTTCTCAGGTATGGATACTAATTCCATGAGTTTCTACAGACCTTAGGTTAGTTATTGGTGAGAGTGTGATCTCAGAGAAACCCAAACCATCAATCTATGGTTAGGTTTTCATGGAAAACCACAGGAGAATCCATGAAAGCTATTTAGGTGGATGATTCATGGTTTCAGACCATGGAATGAATGTAGAATGAAATGTAGGAGCAAGCCATAGGATCCCAAGCACGAAGAATGGACTAAAAGAGGGAATTGGACCAAAGTGCACCGAGGGTCGCACCGAGGGTCGATGACCATCCGACCCTAGGTGATTCTGACCATCGACCCTCAGTGTTTGGGAAGTTCAGAGTTAAGGGAGGGTCGCACCCAGGGTCGATCAGGACTCCGACCCTACCTCCGACCCTCAGTTAACAGAGTGGTTTTTAAATCTGGAATTAATTCTAATTAAATTCTATCGACTTTGTTAGGTCTTCTAGCAATATAATAACATTGTAAAGGTGATTCTAAAGCTTGGAAAAGTATCTTTTAGCAAGCTAAGGTGAGGAACCAGAACTCCAAACTAATTGGTTAATAACAAAACTGTTTTCTATTTTCTTGAGTCCTATGCCATGCTTGATTCTATGTGAATATGTTTGTAATGTGCATACATCATGCCATCCAATATTTCTATTACTTGTTCATACATATTTACTTTATTATTTATAACATGATGATGATGATGATGATAAGAATAGGCATGTGTTTGTATGTGTGTGGTTGATGTACTTGATGCGAGCGAGTATCAGGGGGGTGTGATGAGAATGTCAATAAACGTTAACCTTTGGCGGGTCTCAGCACTTTTAGCTCTATCTCTAACTCAAGTCTTGTGCATTGACATCGTCGTATCGCCATTACTTTAGCAGAACTATTATGTCGTAGAGTATCAAGGGAGGTGGTCTCGGTCCTTGTAGTCTCTGACTCTACCGGGGGGCCTTAGCTCTATCTCTATGGACATTCTGAGGGATGCTGGGGTGAGGCCTTGGATACACTATTTGGCATTAGGATTGGTTAGTTGCGAGCCCAGTTGGTAGCCCTCGCCAACAGGGGTTTATGTGTTGGTATGGCAATATATAACAATAAACGTTAACCTTTGTTATATACTGTTCATGGTTGGGTGCATGTGAGTCGACGATAAACATGATCTTCGGGTGACGTCACACACTTGTGTATAGAGGCGGGGTCAATAAACGCGACCTTTAACTATCTAAACCTTTCTATTGCATACTACAAACTTTAAACCAGACCAAAGGTATAAATTGATTGCATGCATATGTATTGTTGCATTGTTTTGGCTACTCACTGAGCCGTGATGTGTGCTCACCCCTCGATGTCGAATATTTTTACTTGATGATGCAGGTTATACCGTTGAAGATTATATGAATGCGTCTGCGTACAGGAACGTGGCAGCAATGGAAGCTGGAGCTGAAGTGGATACACACAACTCCTCTTGCGAGTGCAACTCATGTGTATTTGATTAGATATTTTATAGGTTTCTTTATTTAGATTTATTAAGATATATATTTGGTATTTAAATATTTATGTCTCAGTTGAAACGGAATAAATTGTTATTTAAATTTTAATATCACTTAGATCCTCAGTTTTTCTTATTATAAGACTTTCGCTATTGTGTATTTACTCTGATTATGATTACGGATGTGTGTAAGTTTAGATAACGTGGGATAGCCTATTTGAGATCCTGGTTGAACCATTGGTTTATTAGCGGTTCATCACACCATTCTGAATAGTACAGAATTGGGGTGTGACACATAATATCTTCTAATAAGAAAGAAAAACAAATAATGGATTAGTAGAGAGTAAAAATCTAAAATTTCGACATAATAACAATGTAAATTGGTCAAAAGCCTCACTTTTCACCTATAAAAATGGGCAGGAGGACTTACATAGATCCTAGACTATCCTGTGAGACTCATACATTTGAAAATTTCAACTAAATTAGGGTAAAAAGTGTAAATTTTAAGTTTCTCGATAACCAACCGATGAAACTCGAATATTTTTTAGGGCTTTCGTTCCTCGAGTCACCAACAACAAAAGCCCCCAATAAAAATCAAACTTTTGTGGTTGGAAAAAGTTTATTTTGAAAAATACGAGATAAACGAGGGAAAACCTAGGTAAAGAAACCTAAAATCATAAAAAGGTAGAAGACATACATGTAGCGGAGGTGTAGACGATGAAACAAGGAGTGCAAACCACCAACAGATCGGTGTTGTCACTGGAGCAACTCAGAGGGACGAGTTGAGTCGAAGCGGAGAAGAAAGAATGAGAAATGGACTTTGAATTGAAACTTAAAAATCAGATTTTTAGTCCGGGGGTCGGAAAATTCGATTAAAACAATCGACCCCCGCATCGACCCTCGGCTCTTGAGAATCTGACAGAAAACCAGGGGTCGCACCCTAGGTCGGACATCCTCCGACCCCCCCATCGACCCCCGACTCTCGGGAAGAATGGGTGATTTCCCAGGGTCGCAGATTGAGGGTCGGACCCCACCCATCGTTGAAAACACCAAGCATTTTCGACAGAATGTTCTGAAAAAGTTGAAATTTGCATTTGTTAGTGGTTTTAAAATATGATAATGAAGTATTTAATGATTGTCTCTCGTGTTCAATGATTTCAGGAAATCCCACTATCAGATTAATAAATGGCGGGACGCAGAGTAACTAGACAGAGCCGTAACTCTATTCCACCACCACCACCTGTGGGGGAAGATAACCAGACACAACCGGGAACACAAGGGAATATGAACACGGCACCGTCCGTCATAAATGGGCAGGCAAATCCTACCAATCTGCCAGCTCCACCTACAAACTTGGCCACAGTCGTAATGAACTTGGCCCAACAACTGCAACAGATGCAACAGGCACAAGCTACTATCCAAGCTGCCATAGGCATAACTCTTTCAGCTGCACAAACACCTCCAATGCCAGCTGGACAGGCAAGCACAGCACCAGGGGGGAGTAACATAGTACCTCACGCACCTCAGACTCCTATCATGCAGGCTCAAGTACCAAATCCTGAGATAGCTCAAGGTGGATATCAATACCAACCACCTATGTATGGAGCGTATGTCCCACAACAACTAGACCACTCCAGACTGGTGGAGCGTTTTCTGAAACTAAAGCCCAGAGAATTCAATGGCAAGCCAGTAGATCCTTTATGGCCGGTACACTGGGTTGACGAAATGGAAAGAAACTTTATGATGATGACACTAAATGAAGAAGAAAAAGTGTTATGTGCCACCTTTATGCTGAAAGGAGATGTACACCATTGGTGGAGGTCCACCAGGACATATTTACTTACAAAGCACGCCCAACTGACTTGGGATATTTATAAAGAGGCGTTCTTTGAGAAGTACTTTCCGAGAAGTTTCAGAGATTCTATGGAAAGAGAATTCCTGAGTTTATATCAGGGCCAGATGACCGTTGATGCGTATCAACAGCGTTATGAAGAGTTGTTCTTCTTTGCACCCACTAGTATGCAAGAGGAAAACACAAAGACCCGAAGGTTCGTCATGGAACTTAGGGGAAGCATCCGCGAGCACATTCTGGGACATGAAAAGAAAATTTATAATGAAGCGGCACAAATTGCTCGAGTTATAGAATCGAGCCAGAATGAGAGTTATTTCATGCAAAACAGAGGTATCAAAAGGCCAGCTGGAAATTCTTATAATGGAGGAAAAACAAGACATTCAAACCCTTCCGTGCTCAAGGTTTTACCGCTGCAACCAAGACTACTCCCGTAGCTCAACAGCAACAGAAGCCAATTACTGAAGGGATAAAATGTTTTAACTACAACCAAGTGGGACATATAGCAAGGGAATGTCCTAAGCCCAAGAAACAGCTACATCAAGAACAAGTTTACGCGGTTACATCTGAGGATGCTGCCGCATCGCCTGATGTGGTCACAGGTATGACTTACATTTTTAGTTAGTTGTATTACATTGTATGAGTATGTAGACTAAACCAAGACAAATCACAGGTATCGTACCTATTAATGGCATTCCCGCCAGAGTACTCTTTGATTCAGGAGCTACTCGTTCCTTTATATCTGTGACGTTTGGAAAGAAGTTAAATCTACCCCTTAAATCCTTAGACTACAAACTACTTGTATGATCACCTATGGGATTAGAAGTGGAGTTAAAAAAAGGTTATGGACCATGTCCAGTTCTTATTGGTAAAAAGACCTTCGATGTGACCTTGATCCAACTTGAGATGGTAGACTTTGACGTCATCTTGGGAATGGACTAGTTAGTTTGGCATTCTGTAAACTTATTGTGTGCCGAAAAGAAGCTGACATTTAAAGACAAGGAAGGAGCAGAGTTCAGTTTTTTGGGAACTAAACTTCCTCGTAAACGAAAGCTTATACTCTCGGCGCTAAAGGCTAAGAAGTGCC
Organism: Protea cynaroides; assembly: GCA_028583415.1. Classification (NCBI taxonomy): domain Eukaryota; kingdom Viridiplantae; phylum Streptophyta; class Magnoliopsida; order Proteales; family Proteaceae; genus Protea; species Protea cynaroides. The sequence goes on from CM053275.1 coordinate 77,936,592, forward strand.
TTGAGAAAGGAGCAGTCGGATATTTAGTATCTGTGGTTGACCTTACCAAGGAAGCACCACGAATGGAAGATATTGATGTCGTGCATTACTTTCCAGACGTATTTCCTGAAGAACTACCAGGATTACCACCCTACCGAGCTACGGAGTTTGTTATAAATCTTATACCTAGAGCCGCACCAGTATCGAAAGCACCTTATAGAATGGCTCCTACTAAACTGAAGGAATTGAAAGTACAACTACAAGAACTGCCGGACAAGGGTTACATTCTCCCTATCATATCACCATGGGGAGCGCCAGTATTATTCGTGAAGAAAAAGGACGGTAGCGTTCGCTTGTGTATAGACTATCGAGAACTAAATAAACTGACAATCAAGAATCGGTATCCATTGCCTCAGATCGATGACCTGTTCGATCAGTTGCAAGGTGCCAAAGTGTTCTCAAATATTGATCTTCGGTCAGGCTACCATCAGTTGAAGATTAAGGATGGTGATATCCCCAAGACAGCATTCAGGACAAGATATGGACATTATTAATTTTTTAGCCATGTATTTTGGATTGACAAACGCACCAGCAACCTTTATGGAACTTATGAATCGGGTTTTTCACGACATGTTGGATACGTCGGTTATTGTATTCAATGATGATATATTAGTCTACTCCAAGGATGAGGAAACGCATGTTAAGAATCTAAACGCCGCTCTGCAGCGACTACGGAAGGAAAAGCTCTATGCCAAATTTACAAAGTGTGAGTTTTGGCTAAAGGAAGTCGCATTTCTAGGCCATGTAGTATCCGCTGAAGGAATTAAAGTGGATCCCAGCAAGATCGAGGCTATTGTAAAGTGGGAAGCACCGAAGAGCGTTGCAGAAATTAGAAGTTTTCTGGGTCTAGCTGGATATTATCGACGATTTGTGGAAGACTATTCCCGAATTGCCGTACCTCTTACCAGTTTGACTAAGAAGGGCGAGAAGTATGTTTGGATGCATAAATGCGAGAAGAGTTTCCAAACCTTGAAGGCTAGATTGATATCAGCGCCAATCTTGACCATCTCGATTCCAAGACAACCATTTATCTTGTACACAGATGCGTCAGGACTGGGATTAGGATGTGTACTCATGCAAGGAGAACAAGTAATTGATTATGCCTCAAGACAACTGAAGACACATGAGAAGAACTATCCTACAAATGATTTGGAACTAGCGACAGTAGTACATGCTGTCAAATTATGGAGACATTATCTGTACGGAGAGAAGTTTCATATTAAATCAGGCCATAAAAGTCTTACTTATCTATTTAATCAGAAGGAGCTGAATATGAGACAAAGAAGATGGCTGGAACTATTGAAAGACTATGATTGTGATATCCAGTATCATCCAGGGAAAGCTAATGTAGTAGCCGATGCGTTGAGTAGAAAGGCAATGATAAAATCTCAGGGAGAGGTTAGCACAACTACCACAATGTGTACTGCCAGAAAGGTATTCAAGCATGGTAATGAGCAGTTTGTGATAGATGCACCAGATGGATCAGTCAACCAAGGGTTTGTTCATCGGTTTTCAAATATGTTCGCCGCATTGAAGATTATTCCGAATATAGTCGATGAAGTGAAGACAGCTATCAAATCAGACCCTTACCTAAGAACGGTACAAGAGGACATCAAAAAAGGTGGAACTAACCCTGAGTTCACCTTGGATGAAGGAAAAGTACTGAAGTACAAAGGATGAATATCTGTACCCGAAACCGAAAGCTAGGACATCAGACACTGATTGATGAAAGAAGCCCATAGCACCATCTATTCAATACATCCTGGAAGTACAAAAATGTATCATGATCTAAAAAAATTATATTGGTGGAGAGGAATGAAAGCAGATGTAGCTAAGTTCGTGTCTCAATGCCTAAATTGTCAGAAAGTAAAGGCTGAACGACAAAGACCGGCCAAACTGTTACAGCCGTTATCGAAACCAGCATGGAAATGGGACTGCATCACTATGGACTTCATCACGGGATTACCATTAACTCCTCGAGTAGTTGACGCAGTTTGGGTGATTGTAGACCACCTGACTAAAACAGCTCGCTTTATACCTATACGACCTCAATAAACACTGGAGAGGTTAGCTAAGCTGTATGTGGATAACATTGTGCGATTACACGGTGTTCCTGAAAGCATTGTGTCCGATAGAGATCCACGATTTACTTTAAAGTTTTGGAAAGGATTGCAAAAGGCTTTGGGTACAACACTGAAGTTTAGCACTGCATTCCCTCCATAGACATATGGACAGTCAGAGCGTACAATTCAGATTCTAGAAGATATGCTTCGAGCATGTGTAATTGATTTTAAAGGATCATGGGATGAAAAGTTACCACTGATTGAGTTCGCTTATAATAATAGCTATCAGGCTACTACACAGATGTCACCCTATGAAGCACTATATGGCAGAAAGTGTCGAACGCCCTTGTTTTGGAATGAAGTTGGGGAACATAGTATTGTTGGACCGGAATTTGTTGAAGAAACTTGTCGAGTGGTCGATATTATCAAGGAAAGAGTGAGAACAACTCAAAATCGTCAGAAGCAATATGCCGATACCCGACGCCGAGACCTTGAGTTCGTCGTGGGTGACAAAGTATTCTTAAAAGTATCGCCTATGCGAGGATTGAAATGGTTCAGACAGAAAGGGAAACTAAGTCCAAGATATGTCAGGCCATATGATATTTTAGCTAAGCATGGGAAAGTGGCTTACTAGTTGGCACTACCACCATCTATGTCAAGTGTGCATGACGTATTTCATATTTCCTTATTGAAAAAGTATGTCAAGGATCCAACTCACGTTTTGACAATACACTTACCTGATTTGACTGAAGATTTGACATTCGAAGTAGCACCAATTGAAATCACTAGTCAGAAGGTTCAACGACTACGCAATCGTGATATCTATTATGTTAAGGTCACCTGGAGAAGTAGAGATATAGAAGAAATCACATGGGAAGAAGAGAATGCTATGCGAAAGCAATATCCTCATTTATTTGACTCGGAAGGTATGTACAATTTCGAGGTTAAAATTTTTATAAGTAGGGGGGAGTTGTAAGACCCGTATCAAACTAACCCGGTCTTACCACCTTGAACCAGGTCTACCCAACATGGTCGAGCCAAATGGATCAAGTGCGTGAGGGAGACCACGATCCCAGGTATTAAACTAACCCAAAAACACTAAAAATAGGGGGATGGTCGCATACCCAGCAAGGTAGGGTCGGACCCCCCAGTATAAAAGTCAGACCCTGAGTTTTTGACCAGGGGTCGGACATTTTAGAACCAGGGGTCGACGAGATCTCCGACCCCCTCATCGTCCCCCAGTCTGTCGACAGAAACCGTGATTCGGAAACTTTTTAAATTTTAATGGGATTATTTCCTAATCTCAATGGGACTTATTTTTAGAGTTTCTACTCTATAAATAGGACATCCCTAAGCCTCTTTCACTCCTTTTAGAAGCCTAATTGGATTGAGAGAAAGAGAAGTGAAGGAGAAGAGAAGGAAAGTGGAGAAGAAGACCAAAGAGAAGGCTTCAGAGAAACAAGTCTATTTTTCAGGTATGGATACTATCTCCATGGATTTCTCAAGACCTTAGAGTAGATAGTGAAGAGGGTATGATCTAGGAGAGACCCAAATCATCCATCCATGGTTAGGTTTTCATGGAAAACCATGGAGGAGATCGTACAAACCATGTAGGTGAATGAACTACGGTTCTAGACCATAGAACATGTGTGGAATGGATTGTAGGAGCAAGCCATAGGACCCCAAACACAAAGGAATGGACTGTAGGATGAAAATTTGACTAAACCCACAGGGATTCGCTCGGGGGGTCGATGGCCAATCGACCCCTAGTGTTCAGGAAGTCCAGACTGTGGGTGGTCGCACCCAGGGTCGATGGAACCTCCGACGCTGGCATCGACCCCCAGTTAACAGCATGCTTTTTAAAATCAGAATTAATTTTAATTAAATTCTATCGACTTGATTAGGTCTTTTAGTGATATAATATTGATATTTAGTTGATTCTTAAAGCTTGAAAGAGGTCCTACGATCAAGCAAAGGTGAGGGAACAAGACCTAAACTAATTGGTTAATAATAATTTGTTTTACTCTTGAGTCCAATGCCATGATTGATTTTATGCGTGTATGATTGTTATGTGCATTCAACATGTCATCCAATATTTCTATTATTATTGTTCATGCATATTTAATTATTGTTTATAGCATGATGATGATGATGATGATAGGAATAGGCATGTGGATGTATGTGTGTGGTTGGTGTGCTTGATGCGAGCGAGTATCAGGGGGAGGTGTCATAGGCGGGGCCTCAGCACTCTAGCTCTATCTCTAACTCAAGTCTTGTCCACTGACATCGTCGTATCGCCATTACCTTAGCAAAACTATTACGTCGTAGGGTATGAGGGGAAGTGGTCTCGGACCGTGTAGTCTCTGACTCTGTCGGGGGGCTTTAGCCCTATCTCTATGGACGTATTGAGAGATGCTGGGGTGAAGCCTTGGATACACTGATTGGCATTAGGATTGGTTAGTTGCGAGCCCAGTTTGCGAGCCCTCACCAGCAGGGGCTTACGTGTTGGTATGGGCAATGGGTATAGCAATAAACGTGACCTTTGCGTGTACATTGTCTATGGTGGGTGCATGTGTGTCGACAATAAACGTTATCTTTGGGCGGCTTCACACACTCGTGTATAGAGGTCCGGCGTCAATAAACGTGACCTTTGGCCACCTATCCTTTCTATAGCACATTGCAAACTTAATTACTAGACTAAAGATATAAATTGAATGCATGTATATGTATGTTGCATTGTTTTGTTTGCTCACTGAGCCATGTTGTGTGCTCACCCTCTCGACGTTGAATATTTTTAGTTGATGATGCAGGTACTACAGTTGAAGATTATATGAATGCTCTGGTGTATGCGCGTGTTGCTGCAATGGAAGCTGAAGACTTGAAGGATACGCATGACCCCTCATGCGAGTGCAACTCATGCGTATTCTATTAGACTTTTATTTGAATTTATAAAAGGATGTAATTGATATTTTATTTAGTTATGTCTCAGTTGATACAACAATAACTTGATATTTTAATTATGATTATTACATTTAGAGTTCTTAGTTCATTTACTATAAGACTTCTGCTATTGTGTATTTATTCTGATTATGGTTGTGGATGTGCATGGTTTTATTTTTAATGGATACCGCCTATTAGAGATCCTGGTTGAACCGTTTGTTTATTAGCAGTTCATCACACCGTTTTGAATGGTGCAGAATTGGGGTGTGATAGTCGAAGGTATAATCCTATTGGGTTGCTTTTTCCGATCGGAGTCCAGAATCCTAAGGTGATTAGATTACTTCATAAGAGTCCTTCTCCTAGCGTAATACAATGTCGATCATCACGGCCATACGACTACTCGTATGGTGACACGTGTCACTCTTATTGCTTACTGACTTAGCCTCCTTGGCTATAGTCTCCCACTCCTACTCGAAGTCTATGACTTGGGTGTCCCTCAGAATGACGCCTGGCAGTCCTATTGGTGATTTACTTCCATGAGTCTTGGTACCTCCGTGCTTCTTGCCTATCTCTATAAGTAAAGGATGATCTCTCAAGGTATTACTCACTCACAATCTCACTATTTACCATCGAATCTCTTTTACACTCAAACTCTCTCATCGTTCCCCTCTTTCATTAAACTGGAGATAGCTTCCTGCTGTCTCTTGACTGTTTACATTGGGAATCTGACTTAGGCATCGAAGTGTACCCAGGGCTTAGTCGCCCAACTCTCGTGTCTAATCTTTGTGATTGCAAGTTATCCAGATCACAAATCAAAGGGACGATTTTCAACCGTAACAGTTTGGCGCCCACCGTGGGACCCTATACTGAGTTTGATGAACAGTATATGAGATAATTCAGCCATCATTCCATGACTCACCGAAAAATACGTGCTCAAGCAGCAGCAATCATGGTGGAGGTCAAGGAAGACAATGACGCCAGCACCACCAGAGTAGCTCCAAACCTGAGTTGGCGCACACCCTTCTTGTAGCGCCGCCAGCACCACCTCCATCGGCATAACTAGCACCACCGGCTCATTAGTACGTAACTTGCAAGAAGTTTGAAGTCCTGCGTCAACAGATCACACAACTACCTCCTCACGGCCGACCCGCCATCTTTAGGTGTGTTCGTGGCCGACTTGCTCACGGTCGACTTGCCATCCTTAGGCTTGTTCGTGGCCAACTAGCTCGAGGCCTACCTGTCATCTTTAGGCGCGTTCGTGACCGACTTACTCACGGCCAACTTGCCATCCTTAGGCTTGTTCATGGCTGATTTGCTTGAGGCCGACTTGCCATCTCTCAACTTGTTTGTTGTCGGTCGACTTGATCACAGCCGACTTGCTCACTCCTTCAGCCTTACCATCTTTTGACTAGCTAATGGCCGACCTGCCATCCTTAGGCGTGTTCATGGCCAACTTGCTCGAGGCTGACCTACCATCTTTAGGCGTATTCGTGGCCGACTTTCTCAAGGCCAACCTGCCATCTTTAGGCTTGCTCGTGGCCAACTTGCTCACGGCTGACATACTCTCGGTCAACAAGCTCACGATCGACCAGATCATGATCTACCAACTCAGGGATGACCAGCTCATAGTCAACTTGCTCAAGGGCGACTTGCTCAAGGCTGACTTGCTCACGGTCGACTTGCTTACGGTCGACTTGCTCATGGGTGACTTGCTTACTGCTGTCTTGCTCTAGACCGACCTTCTCACGGTTAACTTGCTCACAGTCGACCTGCTCACGGTGGACCTTCTCATGGGCGATTGCTCACAGCTGACCTGCTCAGCGTCGACAAGCTCATGGCCGACCAACTTATGGCCGACCTACTCACGATCAACTTGCTCAAGGCTAACTGTAAGACCCCCATTTTGGCCTATTTCTTATCAAGGGCATTTTTATCAATTTTGGTCATGTTAGAATTTCTTGTATTTTTAGGTTATTAGGAAAAATATTAAAAAAACGAAAATCATTAAAACAGAAAGAAAAAATAAGAAAATACAAAAAAAGAAAAAAAATGTTGATTTAGTTCGTGTTTAGGATATAGAACAACAGGTTTAGGCTGGGTTTAGTTTAGGTTTGTGTTTAGGATACAGAACAATAGGTTTAGGCTGGGTTTAGTTTAGGTTTGTGTTTATGATATAGAATAATGGGTTTGGGCTGGGTTTAGTTTAGGTTGGTGTTTAGGATATAGAACAATGGCTTTGGGCTGGGTTTAGATTAGGTGTCAATAGGTACTAGGCTAATGGGCTTGGGTTTGGGCTTAGGATATCAATTGTGTAATATTTTTTTTTATTTTATCTTATTTGTTAGGTTCGGTTATCTAGAAAGGAGATCAAGTGGGAGGCATCTTGGCCTTTGGATTAAGGGTTAGAAAAACTCTAGAAAATCATAAAGAAAGAGAGTGTCATGCGGGGGAGAAAAAAAAAAGAAAAGGCGGCAGCAAGAGGGAGAGATGGAGGAAGAAAAGGGGAAAGAGCTTCGGCAGCAGCTCATGGAGAGAAGTGAAAGCGGGAGTGAGAAGCAAGAGACAAATCAATGAGTGAAAGGAAGACGAAGGGGAGATTGAGAGAGTGGAGAAGAAAGCCGGCGGCCAGTTTGAGAGAAAAATAAAACTAAGAGGGAGTTTTTTTTCCCTAATCGAAAGAGAGAAGAGTGGGGGGTTTTCTGATTTTGTCTTGGGGAGAAATCAGAAACCTAGAGGGAGAAGGTCTCGACCGGAGGGGATTCTCATTTTTGGAGATCTACAGAGGGTTCGGTGGTGTCTCACTAGAATCCAAAGATCGAAAGTAGAGGGAGAAGATCATTGGGGGTTCTTGAAAGAAAGAAACTGCAGAAAGAGAAGAAGCAAGATTAATGAGAAGAATTAGGGAAGAAGAAAGAATGGAGTGAGAACCAAGGATTGTCGGCCAGATTGGGGAAATAAAGAACCGCAAGAAGAAGAAAAGGTGATTTCGGTTGCTGTTGCAGAGGAGAAGGAAGAGAGAGAGAGAGTGAGTCGATCCTTCGATTTTTCTTTTGTTTGATCGAGTCATTCCTCATCTGGCAATTAGAATAATCATCTCCACAATATTCTATTTTGGAATCTCTCTCTGTCTTTCCAGAAAAGTCTGGCCGTGACCATGGTGGCTGAAGGAAGAAGACGAGGAGTCGTAGAAAGATAAATCTTTGATTGCAACCGTGGCTACACAAGTTCTTGTCGGTTTGATTGATCCAAGCTTCATTATTCAGGTGAGTGATCTTGACCTCACCTTTCAGTTCTAGGTTTTGGATCCTTTTGTGGATTTTCAATCTGAGATGGTTTTGGTCCTAATGTTGAATGCTGATCACCAGCTTGTTGTACTTGAATTCCTCATTAATCTGAGATGGATTTTGCTATGCTTTTAATGTGTGTCAAATCTGGTTTGGGTTTGTTCCCCCTTTCTTTCTATTTTTTTTATATAAATACTGTCTTCTCCTCTCAAACCAACTTCAGTTACAGGAATGAGAGTTCCATTTTCTTTTCTTTGTTGCTTATTCTAGGCAGATTTAGGTTTTGTCTCTCCTTGGAACGAAAAAAAGAAAAGTTGTTTTCATTATTTGGTTCTAGAGAGAGGTCTCAGTTGAGGGGGAGGTTTTTTTTTTTTTTTTTTTTTTTTTTTAAAAAGGAATGTAAAAAATTTTGTTTGGGTTTTTTTTTTTTTTTTAAAAAAAAAATTTTTGGATGGGGGAAATAAAAAGGTTTTTTGGATTAATGGATGTTGGGGTGGGTTGGTTTTTTTTTTTGTTTGAATGTAAGACCCGTGTCAAACTAACCCGGTCTAACCACCTTGAACCAGGTTTACCCATCATGGTCGAGTCAAATGGACCAAGGGCATGAAGGAGATCGAGATCCCAGGTATAAAATCGACCCAAAAACACTTAATTTTAGGGGAGGGTCGCACACCCGGCTAAGCAGGGTCGGACCTCCCAAAACAGAAAGTCGACCCTCGTGACGAAACTGAAATTAGGAAATTTCCTAATTTTCGGTTGGGATTCTTTCCAAATCTCAATGGGATTATTATAAGACATTCCTAGTCTATTTAAAGGACGTCCCTAAGCCACTTTCACTCCTTTCACAACCCTAATTGAATTGAGAGAAAGAGAGAAGAAGGAAAAGAGGAAGAAAGGAGGCAAAGAAGAAGGCTTAGCAAAAAGGAGAAGAATTTCCAGAGAAAAGTAATCTTCTCAGGTATGGATACTAATTCCATGAGTTTCTACAGACCTTAGGTTAGATATGGTTGAGTGTAGGATTTCGGAGAAACCCAAACCATCCATCCATGGTTAGGTTTTCATAGAAAACCATAGGAGGATGCACAAAAACTATCTAGATGGATTATACATGGTTCTAGACCATGGAACGACTGTTGAATGAATATAGGAAGCAAGCCATAGGACCCCAAACACGAAGAATGGATTTAAAATTGGAAATTGGACCAGAGTGCACCAAGGGTCGCACCGAGGGTCGATAGACCATCCGACCCTAGGTGTTTCTGACCATCGACCCTCAAGATTCGGGAAGTTCGGGAGTGGAGGGAGGGTCGATAGACCCATCGACCCTAGCATCGACCCTAGCTCGGCCCTCGCTGACGTAATGGTTTTTAAATTCTAAATAAATTCTAATTAAATTCTATCGACTTGGTTAGGTTTGCTAGCAATATAATTACGTTGTAACGGTGATTTTAAAGCTTGGGAAATATCTATTAGCAAGCTAAGGTGAGGAACCTTAACCCCAAACTAAATTGGTTAATAATAAACTGTTTTCTATTTCTTGAGTCCTATGCCATGTTTGATTCTATGCGAATATGTTTGTAATGTGCATACAAAGATGCCATCCAATATTTCTATTACTTGTTCATGTATATTTACTTTATTGTTTATAACATGATGATGATGATGATGATAGGAATAGGCATGTGCTTGTATGTGTGTGGTTGATGTGCTTGATGCGAGCGAGTATCAGGGGAGGTGTGATGAGAACGTCAATAAACGTTAACCTTTGGCGGGTCTCAAAGACTTTAGCTCTATCTCTAACTCAAGTCTTGTGCATTGGCATCGTCGGATCGCCATTACCTTAGCGGAACTATTATGTCGTAGAGTATCGGGGAGGTGGTCTCGGTCCTTGTAGTCTCCGACTCTACCGGGGGCCTTAGCTCTATCTCTATGGATGTTCCGAGGGATGCCGGGTGAGGCCTTGGATACACCGCTTGGCATTAGGATTGGTTAGCAGCGAGCCCGGCTTTGCAAGCCCTCGCTAACGGGGGCTTACGTGTTGGTATAGCATTATATAGCAATAAACGTTAACCTTTGTTGTATAATGTTATGGTAGGGTGGATGGGGACGACGATAAACGTTAACCTTCGGGCGGGCTTCCACACCCTGTGTATAGAGGCGGTGTCAATAAACGTTAACCTTTGACCACCCAACCTTTCTATTGCACATTGCAAACTATAAACCAAGACCAAAGATATAAATTGATTTTTTTTTGCATGCATATGTAATGTTGCATTGTTTTGGCTACTCACTGAGCCGTGTTGTGTGCTCACCCCTCGACGTCGAATATTTTTAGTTGATGATGCAAGTTATACACTCGAAGATTATATGAACGCGCCAGCGTATGGAAATGTGGCAGCTATGGAAGTTGGAGTTGAAGACGATACACACGACTCCTCTTGCGAGTGCAACTCGTGTGTATTCGATTAGATATTTCTATAGGTTTCTTTATTGGATTTATAGACATGTATTTGGTACTTAATTATTTATGTCTCGGCTTGAATACGGAATAATTTGCTATTATTTATGAATACCATTTTAGTTCTCGCCCATTTATTTATAAGACTTCCGCTATTGTGTATTTACTCTGATTATGATGGTGAGTATATGAAGGTTCAGGTAACGCGGGGATAGCCTATTTGAGATCCTGGTTGAACCGTTGGTTATTTAGCGGTTCATCACACCATTCTGAAATGTGCGGAATTGGGGTGTGACAACTTGGTATCAGAGCATCTCAGGCCTTGCCCGCTGAACTATCATACATTCACAATAATAGTGAACTGAGATAGGATAAAAATAAAAACAGTAATATTAACACATTATAAGCACAAGTGACGTTGAGACCAAATTTAAAAAGAGAATAATACATCTATTAAAAGGAGAAACAAGTTGACATACAATGAGAACGAAACAAAGAGTAAATGAAGATCTAAAACCGAGTACGGCCCACAACCCGGACGGCTACTCGGAGTACAAGGAAAAGTAAAGTACAATCGGGAAGCCGGAGGCGAAGGAGGAGGTGGAGCCTCACGATCTCTCGGCCGTAGTCCTCAAAGATAGACTCTAGTCAACCAGGGCTATCCGAGCCCGGGTCGCCTCGTAGACTAGCCGTGAGATCGGCTACTCTCCCGCCGGGCCGCACGCCGGATCGCCATGAGCTCTCATCTATCCGCGCATCGATGTGTGCCGAGCAGCCAACAGCTCATCCACTCTCATGCGCCGAGCATCTAGCAACTCCTCCATCCTCGGGTCCGATCCGCGCCGAGTCTCTCCGATCTCGCGCAACATCTCCATCATATCGGAAGGCGGGCGTGAAGGACCAGCATCATGAGAAGGACTGGTCTCGGCACCGGCCGCCGCAGCGGAAGTACCAGCCCTATCCGCATGCGTGGGTGATGGCGGTGGTATCGCATCGACATCCATATATAAGCGATCATCGCCGACCGGATCCCCACGAGCCCCAGCAAGGCAGCCTCAGATCGGCCATCTCAACCCGAGTGTGAGGGCGCACCATCGCTTCCTCCTCTCCTCATCACTAACCTCCGCATCTCGCAGCCCCATCTTGCGCATAGCCTCCCAATCTAGAGGCGACGAGAAGGTCTTCTCCCGGATCTTCTCATCTACTGGATCCACCCCCGCACGGGTCAGGAGCACCGGAATCATGCGCCCATAGGGTAGGTTTCCCCTATGACCGGACAATGTAGCACTAATCATCGCCCGCATGATGATGTAAGGAAGGCGGACCGGCCGACGAGTGCAGGGTGCGGAAGATCAAGAACCGAGTCAGCCGAGAGACCCTCTCATAGTGCCCACTCGCGGGATCGGATTATGCCGGATAATCTTGCGTAAGACCCGCGGAGCTGGACGCAAGTAGCAAGCTCTCATCCGCCATCTATCGGGACGGAGCAACCGGGTTGTCGATCTCTCGCCTCATCTCCATCTCAACAAACCGGGGCTCTCCCGGCGCACACGACACCATAGGGCCATCATAGGCAATGCCCAACGGATCGGCCAGCCGCCGATAATCAAAAGGAGATGTGCACCCCCTTGACGTAGCTAGTGATGCGCAACTCCCCGGCCGCGCCCAACATCATTGTAATTCCCCACCACCTGAGATTACAATAAAACCCGGCGCACCAAGTCCGGACAGGTGCACGCGCCGTATGTGATGACAAGGGAGCCACCCCATATCACCGAATGCTCCCTCTACATTGAACAAGGCTAGCTCAGCCAAGTTCACCATGCGACCCCCTTCCACTTTCTTACGGGCATAGTCGGGATACCGCGCCTCGGCTTCGCTTTGAACGGAAGCGAAGTGGATCACGCAATCTTGGTACTTTAGTACGGGCCATAGAATCTCGCAACAATAAGAAAGAGAAAATAAACAAGGAGTTAGTAGGGTAGAAATCCAAAATTTGACTTAATAACAACGTAAGTTGACCATAAAGTCCCATTTCTCACCATACAAGTGGGCGTAAGAACTTACGTAGGTTAAAACATATCCTACAATCTACATGCAGGAGAAAATTTTAACGGATAAGGTCCAATTTGAAGAAATTCAAGAAAAATCGAAAAATGGAAAAATTTAAGTTTCTCGATAACCAACCGATGAAACTTAAAATTTTTTGAGGGCTTTCGTTCCTCAAGACCCCAATAACAAAAGCCCCCAATAAAAATCAAATTTTTACGGTTGGAAAAAGTTTAATTTGGAAAATACGAGCTAAATGAGCAAAAACCTAGAAATAAAAACCTAAAAACAGGGAAAGTTGGGAAATTATACCCGTAGAGGTGATGTGGATGTTGAAACTCGGACTAAGGACGATCCACAATAGCGAAGTAGCACCGTAGCAACTCGGAGAGTAGAGACGAGTCGAAACGGAGGAGGAATAGTGAGAATTGACCCGTAACCGGATCTTAAAAATCTGATTTTTGGTCCGAGGGCCGGACAATCCGACCGACACCATCGACCCCCGGATCGACCCTCCAATCGACCCCGGCTCTCGGGAATCCGGCGGAAAATCGAGGGTCGGACCGGAGGGCCGGACACCCATCGACCGCGCATCGACCCTCGCCTCCGGAAGAACAGGTCATTCCCGGGGTCGGATACCAAGGGCCGGACACACCAACGACCCTCACCATCGACCCTACATAGAAAAGACAGGATTTATTTCGTAATGAATTGGAGATTTTGAATTTTATATCGGTTAGCGTGCCTACATGAAGTATAAATGATTTCTCACCGATTTTGATGATTTTCGTGCACCATCCATCTCAAAAGTAAATATGTCCGGCCGTAGAGTGACCCGACAGACCGAAAACACGGCCCCACCACCACCACCGGCGGATGAGACTAGTCAAGAGAACAATTACGCACGGGGTAATCCCGAGCCGGCAAACCCTACAAATTTGCCACCACCACCACCGGAGCTAACAACAGGGGGTGATGAATCCGGCACAACGGCTACAACAAATGCAACATGCACAAGCTCAAATGCAGGTTGCGATGGGAGTTATGTTTCAAGCCACTCGGTGCCGCAGCCATGCACACCGGGCAAGCTAGTGCAGCACCCAGTGGGTAACCACCCAGCTCAACAGACACCTCAACAACCGGCTGCACCAATTCCAGGGCAAGTCCCGTAGGCAGCCCAAGGGAACTATCAAGATCCACCCCCTATGTTTGGGGCATACCAAAATCAACCGGATCACTCCCGACTAGTAGAGAGATTTTTGAAGATGAAACCAAGAGAATTCAACGGCAAGCCGCCCGATCCACCCGGGGCCAGCACACCGGATAGACGAGATGGAAAGGAACTTCCTTATGATGACTATCACCGAGGAAGAAAAGTGCTATGCGCCACCTTCATGCTCAAAGGCGACGCACACCATTGGTGGAAATCTACAAAGACATACTTATTGACCAAGCACGCCCTACCGACATGGGCTATATATAAAGAAGCATTCTTCGAGAAGTATTTCCCAAGAAGCTTCGGAGACTCAATGGAGAAAGAGTTCCCGAGTTTGTACTCGGGGACGGATGACCGTAGACGCATATCAACAGCGCTACGAAGAACTGCCTTTCCTCGCACCGGCTAGTATGCAAGAAGAAGATACAAAAACCCGTAGGTTCGTCGCGGGACTAAGAGGAAGCATAAGGGAAAATGTTCGGGTTTAGAAAAGAAGATTTACAACGGCCGTCCAAATTGCTCGAATAATCGAATCGAGCCGTAAGGAGAGCTATTTCTCCCCCAGAGCAGAGGAATTAAGAGACCAGCCGGAAACTCCTACAACGGAGGCAATAATAGGACGTATAAACCTTTCCGTCCTCGAATTTTGCAACCGCACCAAAGTCCACCGCGCAGCAGCTCAACCACGGCCAAAGTCAAATTTTGAAGCCCCGGGCGCTATAACCGCAACCAACCGGGGCATATGGCAAAGAGAGTGCCCAAAACCCAAGAAGCAACTACATCAAGGACGGGTATATGCCGTTACATCGAGGATGCCGCCGCATCGCCCGATGTGGTCGCTGGGTATGACCGAAACTTGTAAGGCTATAATTAGAATTGATTGAGCATGTAGACTAAGTAAAAACGAATCACGTGTATCGCACCTATCAATGGCGTACCCGCCCGCGAGTACTCTTTGATTCAGGAGCTACTCATTCATTTATATCCGTGTCGCTTGGAAAGAAGACCAATCTGCCCATCAAAACATTAGACTACAAATTACTTGTACGGTCACCGATGGGATTAGAAGTGGAATTAGAGAAAGGTTATGGACCATGTCCGGCTCTCATTGGAAAGCATAAAACCTTGGATGCAACCTTAATACAACTTGAGATGGCGGACTTTGACGTCATCTTGGGAATGGACTGGTTAGCTCGGGCATTCTCGCAAATCTGCTATGCGCCGAGAAGAAGCTAACGCTCAAAGACAAAGAAGGAGCAGAATTCGTTTCTCGGGAACCAAACTTCCCCAGAGACGCAAGCTCATACTCCAAGCATTAAAGGCTAAGAAGTGCCTTGAGAAAGGAGCGGTCGGATATCTAGTATCGCGGGTCGACCTAACCAAGGACGTGCCACGAATGGAAGATATTGATGTCGGGCGAGATTTTCCCGATGTATTTCCGGAGGAACTACCCGGATTACCACCCGACCGAGCCACGGAGTTTGTAATAGACCTAATACCTGGAGCCGCACCAGGATCAAAAGCACCTTATAGAATGGCTCCTACCGAACCGAAGGAATTAAAAGTGCAATTACAAGAACTGCCGGATAAGGGTTATATTAGACCCAAAGATATCTCCATGGGGAGCACCGGCGTTGTTCGAAAAGAAGAAGGATGGTAGCGCTCGATTATGCATCGACTATCGAGAGTTGAATAAGCCGACAATCAAGAATCGATATCCACTACCCGAGATCGATGACTTGTTCGACCGCTACAAGGAGCGAAGGTATTTTCAAAGATCGATCTTCGATCGGCTATCATCAACTCGAAGATTAAAGAAGGTGACATTCCAAGACAGCTTTCGGGACAAGATACGGACATTATGAGTTCCTAGTGATGTCCTTCGGATTAACTAATGCACCGGCAACATTCATTGAACTTATGAACCGGGTTTTCCACGATATGTTGGATACGTCGGTCATAGTATTTATTGATGACATATTGGTGTACTCCAAAGACAAGGAAACCCATGTCAAGAACCTAAACACAGCCATACAACCAATGTATACCAACGGAATGGTGTTCAATCACGGCAACGAACAATATGTGATAGATACAACGGATGAATCAGCTAGCCAAGGGTTTATTCATCGGTTTTCGAATATGTTCGCGGCATTGAAGATTATACCGGATATAGTGGACGAAGTGAAGACAGCTATCAAAGCAGATCCTTATCCGAGAACAAGACAAGAAGATATTGAGAAAGGTAGGACCAACCCCGAGTTCACCTTAGATACCGAGAAGGTACTCGAAATATAAAGGGAGAATATGTGTACCGAAACGAAAAGTATGAACATTAGACACCGACCGATGAAGGAAGCCCATACCACCATCTACTCGATACATCCCGGAAGCACAAAAATGTATCATGATCTAAAGAAACTGTATTGGTGGAGGGGAATGAAGGCGGATGTAGCCAAGTTCGTGGTCTCAATGCCTAAATTGTCGAAGGTAAAGGCGGAACGACAAAGACCCGCAGGACCGTTACAACCATTACCGGAACCAAGCATGGAAATGGGACCGCATCACTATGGACTTCGCCACAGACTACCATTGACTCCTCGAGAAGTTGACGCAGCTTTGGGTGATTGTAGACCGCCCGACTAAAAACAGCTCGCTTCATACCGATACGACCCCCCAGATACACCGGAAAGGTTAGCAAAGCCGTATGTGGATAATATTGTTCGGCTACATGGTGTTCCGTAAAGCATTGTGTCCGATAGAGATCCACGATTTACTTCCAAATTTTGGGAAGGACCGCAAAAGGCTATGGGTACAACATTGAAGTTCAAGATCGCATTCCACCCACGCACGCACGGACAGCCGGAGCGCATAATCCAGATTCTAGAAGATATGCTACGAGCATGTGTGATTGATTTCAAGGGATCATGGGACCGAAAAGTTACCATTGATCGAGTTCGCTTACAATAACAAGCTATCGTGCTACTATACGATGTCACCTTATGAAGCCCCGTAGGGCGGGAAGTGTCGAACTCCCTTGTTTTGGAATGAAGTTGGAGAACGTAGTATTGTTGGACCGGAATTTGTTGAAGAGACTTGTCGAAGTGGTCGACATCATCAAGGAAAGAGTAAGAGTAGCTCGGAACCGCCGAGGCAATACGCGGATACTCGACGAAGAGAGCTAGAGTTCGCCGTAGGTGATAAAGTATTTTTGAAAGTATCGCCTATGCGAGGATTGAAGGGGTTCGGACAGTAAAGGAAAACTAAGTCCAAGATACGCCGGGCCATATGAGATTCCGGCTAAGCGTGGAAAAGTAGCTTATCGGCTTAGCACTACCACCATCTATGTCAAGTGTGCATGACGTATTTCACATATCCTTATTGAAGAAGTATGTCAAAGACCCAACACATGTGTTGACAAAGTGGATTTGCCGAAATTGGACTGATGATTTGACATTTGAAGTAACACCAACGGAAATCACTAGTCGAAAGGTTCAACTTCTACGTAATAGAGATATCTACTATGTTAAGGTCACATGGAAAAGTAGAGACATGGAAGAGGTTACATGGGAAGAAGAAAGTGCTATGAGAAAGCAATACCCTGACTTGTTTGATTCAGAAGGTACGTATAATTTCGAGGACGAAATTTTTATAAGTTGGGGGGAGTTGTAAGACCCGTGTCAAACTAACCCGGTCTTACCACCTTGAACCAGGGTCTACCCATCATGGTCGAGTCAAATGGACCAAGGGCATGAAGGAGATCGAGATCCCAGTGTATAAAATCGACCCAAAAACACTTAATTTTAGGGAGGGTCGCACACCCGGCTAAGGGGGTCGGACCTCCCAAAAAAAAGGAAAGTCGACCCTCGGTTTTGAAGGGAGGGTCGGACAGCTTAAGACCCTAGGGTCGACGGGATCATCGACCCTCCCATCGACCCCGGTTCCGACGAAACTGAAATTAGGAAATTTCCTAATTTTCGGTTGGGATTCCTTCCAAATCTCAATGGGATTATTATAGGACATTCCTAGTCTATTTAAAGGACGTCCCTAAGCCACTTTCACTCCTTTCACAACCCTAATTGAATTGAGAGAAAGAGAGAAGAAGGAAAAGAGGAAGAAAGGAGACTAGGAAGAAGGCTTAGCAAAAAGGAGAAGAATTTGCAGAGAAAAGTAATCTTCTCAGGTATGGATACTAATTCCATGAGTTTCTACAGACCTTAGGTTAGATATGGTTGAGTGTAGGATTTTGGAGAAACCCAAACCATCCATCCATGGTTAGGTTTTCATGGAAAACCATAGGAGGATGCACGAAAACTATTTAGATGGATTATACATGGTTCTAGACCATGGAATGAATGTTGAGTGAATGTAGGAAGCAAGCCATAGGACCCCAAACACGAAGAATGGATTAAAAGTGGAAATTGGACCAGAGTGCACCAAGGGTCGCACCGAGGGTCGATAGACCATCCGACCCTAGGTGTTTCTGACCATCGACCCTCAAAGATTCGGGAAGTTCAGAATGGAGGGAGGGTCGATAGACCCATCGACCCTAGCATCGACCCTAGCATCGACCCTCAGTTGACAGAATGGTTTTTAAATTCTAAATAAATTCTAATTAAGTTTTATCGACTTTGTTAGGTCTGCTAGCAATCTAATAACATTGTAACGGTGATTTTAAAGCTTGGGAAATATCTTTTAGTAAGCTAAGGTGAGGAACCTTAACCCCAAACTAAATTGGTTAATAATAAACTGTTTTCTATTTCTTGAGTCCTATGCCATGTTTGATTCTATGCGAATATGTTTGTAATGTGCATACAGCATGCCATCCAATATTTCTATTACTTGTTCATGCATATTTACTTTATTGTTTATAACATGATGATGATGATGATGATAGGAATAGGCATGTGCTTGCATGTGTGTGGTTGATGTACTTGATGCGAGCGAGTATCAGGGGAGGTGTGATGAGAACGTCAATAAACGTTAACCTTTGGCGGGTCTCAGCACTTTAGCTCTATCTCTAACTCACGTCTTGTGCATTGGCATCGTCGGATCGCCATTACCTTTAGCAGAACTATTATGTCGTAGAGTATCGGGGGAGGTGGTCTCGGTCCTTGTAGTCTCTCGACTCTACCGGGGGCCTTAGCTCTATCTCTATGGATGTTCCGAGGGATGCTGGGGTGAGGCCTTGGATACACTGCTTGGCATTAGGATTGGTTAGTAGCGAGCCCGGCTTTGCAAGCCCTCGCTAACGGGGGCTTACGTGTTGGTATAGCATTATATAGCAATAAACGTTAACCTTTGTTGTATAATGTTATGGTAGGGTGGATGGGGACGACGATAAACGTTAACCTTCGGGCGGGCTTCCACACCCTGTGTATAGAGGCGGTGTCAATAAACGTTAACCTTTGACCACCCAACCTTTCTATTTCACATTGCAAACTATAAACCAAGACCAAAGATATAAATTGATTTTTTGCATGCATATGTATTGTTGCATTGTTTTGGCTACTCACCGAGCCGTGTTGTGTGCTCACCCTCGACGTCGAATATTTTTAGTTGATGATGCAAGGTTATACATTTGAAGATTATATGAACGCGTCGGCGTATGGAAAGGTAGCAGGAATGGAAGTTGGAGCTGAAGATGATACACACGACCTCTTGCGAGTGCAACTCGTGTGTATTCGATTAGATATTTTTATAGGTTTCTTTTTTGGATTTATAGACATGTATTTGGTACTTAATTATTTATGTCTCGTTTGAATACAGAAATAATTTGCTATTATTTATGAATACCATTTTAGTTCTCGGTTCATTTATTTATAAGACTTCCGCTATTGTGTATTTACTCCGATTATGATGGTGAGTATATGAAGGTTCAAGTAACGCGGGATAGCCTATTTGAGATCCTGGTTGAACCGTTGGTTATTTAGCGGTTCGTTACACCACTCAAAAAGAGGGGGGGGGGGGGGGGGGAAATAATTCACCCCCCCCCACTAGATTTAACCAATGTACTTGGTTTGGTTTTAAAATCACTTACCTTCTTTTAAATGTACTTGGATTTGGGGTGTGCCTGCTTCTTTTTTTGTGTTTGGTGGTTTTTCTTGTTTTTATTTTTTTTGGTTTTTAGGGGGATAAAAAAACAAAAAAAAAAAAGAAGAGAAAAGAAAAAATACAAAAAAAGGTGTCATGCTTGCATGTTTTCAAGCGACGGTCGGGATCATGTTTGATCTCCAACCTAGCCATTATCCAGATTCATTTTTGTCCTGAGGGCATTTCGTTTCCCATGTTTGGGAGTTGTTCTGTGGACCAGTCACTTTCAGAATGTTAGTTTGCCTTGCTGAGTGCAAGAAGTCGAGGTTCGAGTACCTCTTGAGTTTGCCTTGCCGAGTGCAAGGAGTCGAGGTCCGAGTACCTCTTGAGTGATGCCTTGCCGAGTGTGAGGAGTCGAGGTCCGAGTACCTCTTGAGTGATGCCTTGCCGAGTGCGGGGAGCTAAGGTCCGAGTACCTCTGAGGTCCGAGCACCTCTTGAGTGATGCCATTTGGGGTCCAGCAGCCCATTAACTGTTGGGAACTACGTTTGACCTGATTCTCTAAAGAGATACGTAGGCAGCGGGAAGTGGAGAACTCTAAGTAGTTCACCCTTCACGCATAGTCACACGTGCTTCCTTTGTCAAGGGAGCACCTCACACACAACCACAACCACAACCACAATCCTGCACGAACTACGTTTGGCCTGATTTCCACCGCACAGGGATACGTAGGCGGCTTAATCACGAGCTCGGTCATCCATTATCTGTTGTATTTTCTATGTTATTCATTCTTTTAATTCATTATTTGTCTATTCAGGATTATTTCATTTTTTTTATCCATTCATTTGTTTATTGATCCATTTATTGTCTGTTGACTTGTATTTTATTTTTCAAGTCTATGTGGCGGCATCCTAAGTTAGAACAACTTAGAAACTTGGTCTAGGGCTCCCCATTTTCCTAGTTAGGCTAAATTGAACGACCTGAACATACATAAGTTTCAAGAATGTAGGAAAGGATAGGACAGAAGGAGACCGGTCCATTGACCGGGAGAGTTGGGTGCCTAACACATTCCCAACTCGTAACTTGACACTTACCCTTCCCTGGTAAGACTAGAAGCCAATCCATTGAGCATGAGTCATAGTGTCTCTCCAAGTGAGAGACCATTTATAGGTCCTAGACCTTATCTAGGTAGCGACTCCATATTTTATTCCATCCATTGGTGTGGATGGATAAAAGTAACCAAGGCGAGAGCCTAATTTTGATTTCGTAAAGGATCATATGAAAATCCATTGTCCTCACAGTGGCGACTTCACTGGGGAATATAATGTCAGACTCCAAATCTTATCCTTCCTTTCCTTACAATCTTGTATGTTTAGGTCGATGTATTTTGTGGGTTTACTTGAAGTAAATTATTGTATTTTTATTTCTTGTAAATACATGTATTTTAGCTTAAATGTTTACATTTTGTGTTTCCTATAAATACTCGTAGCATGTAGATGTAAATTCTTGTGTCTTAACTTATTATAAATACCTATGGTTTAGTTTGTTGTAGACTCTTGTATATAACATGTTGAAAATCACTGGTTTTAGTTTGTTGTAAATACTTGGATGTTAGGTGGTTGTAAATACTTGTTTGTTAATTTCCATTTTTGCATCCTACATTGCATTTGTGAGGATGAGATCAACCAAACCTCGTGGATAGTTGGAACGGACCCATTATGAATATTTTGGGCAGCCCTCCGATGAAGCCAAAACCTTGATCTAGTACCTTCGGGTATATAAAAGGATGCCCATACCTGCGACTCATTCCATTTATACGGTTGATATGTATATTTTGCTTCCCGTCAAGGTAGCATGCTGGTCCTATAACCACCTATCATTCATCATTTGACATAGAACCTACACTTAGGTCTCTACACTGACATCATCTTGGGGTACAAGAAAGAATAATGCTATAGACTTATGTTGCCTATCACACCCAATTTGTGATAATCGAAACATGATTCGTTCTCCTTGTTGATACACTTTCATAGATGGCACAACACGTGGGTATGCGAAACTATGCTGATCATTCGGTGTATTTTCGTCACCCGTATGTCATACCTTCTCTGTTTAGACTAACAACCTCGAGAGCAAACCAAGTAATTTATCATGAACTGATTATGTGAAAGAAAATTGTCCACAGTTTTGTCCCTTCTTGGTGACTTTATGCTTGCTGATCGCTTGTATTTATCTTTCAAATCATCACATTTTGTTCGAATTTTCTAAGTCGAACCAGTTTTGTGTCTTTGGATTCTGGGACAAAAGTGTAACTTGGTAAAGGTGCATGCTGTCCATTATCCAAAGGTACAATGCCGTTTGATTCAAAAAATCCGACCAAAATATATTTGATTTGACTCATACTACAAGTGAACTAACCGTTGTTTGGTCGGGTCTCCTATGAATGGGCCTGTTTGTCTCTTCCAAATCCCAATCCAATGTCTCATTCTTCTAACTTATTGATTTTTCGGTTACAACCAAGTCGTCTAAGTCACCATATCTTCATGAGCTGGATCGTCCTGGGTTAGAAGCCCCTATTCTAGGAGACTTTTTAGGGTTGTCTATCCTCCATCAGTCCCTACACCTTCATGAGCAGCTGCAAGTTCTAAGACCATGAATCCAGATAACAGTCAGAATTCCTTAGAGGCCATGGATGCTCGAATAGCCAGAATGGAAGATATGATGATCAATCTGACTAATTTCATACAGACTCGTCTGCCACCGCCTTTGCCAACTGAACAGCCAGATCAAGGCAGCAGGATGCAGACTCCTCCCCCCAATCCTCCACAAGTTCCTCCACCAGCTCATGGTGCGTATAACGAGGGAGGGGAAGTCCCACAACGTCCATCTCCAGCAGTAGTACAGACCATTGTAGAGACTCAGGAACTACGGAGCAAAATAGGGCTCTTGGAACAATCTTTGAAAGGTATGAAGGGTTTGAGAATCAGATGGAAGACACAGAAGGCCTCATTTTCTTCCCAAAATCTCGACTTTCGGACAAGTTTAAGTGGCAAGATGAGAAGTTTGACGGGACTGGGGATCCCTGAACTCACCTGAGGTTATTTACTGGATTGTTAAAAGGGGGCAAGAACTTTACTGATGAACAATTAGGTCAAGCCTTTCAACATTCCCTAACGGGAAGTGCCCTTCGCTGTCTAATGAACCTAAGGCCTAGCCAAATCCGGTCATGGGCAGATATTCATAATGCTTTCATCGAATAGTATTCAAACAATACTGAGATTGAAACCACTCGAAGGCAATTGGAAACTTTGGTTCAGATGCCAGGTGAGAGCTTTACTGCCTATCTTACAAGGTTTAGAACATTGGCTGCACAAATGTGGGACCGTCCCCCAGAGAGAGAACAGGTGGCCATGATGATGAAGGGGTTCCACAAGACATACAAGAATTATATTTTTGGTCAGGGCATCCTTACCTTTGAGGTTCTCATTGCTGCAGCGCAACAGGTGGAAGACATTATTGCTCATGAGGAAGAGCTCCCAAGCAAGAAAGAGAAGGGTACATTTAAAGCTGAAGGTAGTAATAGCAGGAAACCCTTTTCCCAAGACCGTTCAATCCCAATCCAACCCCTGTTTCTAAGGGTGTTGTTACAGTAGCTACCCAAGCCCCAATTGTGATCACAAGACAAGAAAATTTTGCCCCGCCATACCCTCAGAAACAACCAAGACAATTCACTGACCTTGGTATGTCGAGGACAACGACTTTTGAGAATTTGTGCATAGTGGGATTGTTGGCACCTCTCGAAGCAAAACCCTTGCCAGAAAACAAGCCGATATGGTTTAATCCAGCACTCTTCTATAAATACCACAGTCAGCCTGGACATGATGTTGAAAACTGCCCTCGTCTGAGGCATGCCATCCAAGACCTACTCAATGCTGGGAAATTTGAGGTCATGACAAAGTGCCCCTCTATGGCAACCAACCCATTGCCTCACCATACAGTCGGGGCCATTGAAATTGATGGAAGTCACTTTAATCCAATGAGCCTCATTAACCCGCTGAATGGTCAAGATCATCTGCCCAGGGGACGACCACAAAGCTTCGATCAGGAGAGTGACTGTTATGTCAACATGACCGGATCAGATGAAGAGTATCAGGATGAATATGAAATTTTCATGTCACAGCGAACAGAGGGAAGAGTGGCAGTTGCAGAAGAAAAAGAATATGAGATCTTCATTCCCGGTCTTCCAGAGAATGAGATAGCTGCGGCAAAGGAGGGGGAATATAAAGATGAGTACGAAACTTTGATCCCTCAATATTCAAAAAATTCGGTGGCCGTTGCAGAAGAGGAGTATGAAATTTTCGTCCCAGGGTATTCAATGGCAGTTGTAGAAGAAGAGGAATATGAGATCTTCGTTCCCGATCTTTCAGAGAATGAGATAGTTGTGACAAAGGAGGAAGAATGTGAAGATGAGTACGAAACTTTGATCCCTCAATATTCAGAAAATGAGGTGGCCATTGCAGAAGAGGAGTATGAAATTTTCGTCTCAGGGTATTCAATGGCAGTTCCAGAAGAAGAGGAATATGAGATCTTCGTTCCCGGTCTTTCAGAGAATGAGATAGCTGTGACAAAGGAGGAAGAATGTAAAGATGAGTACAAAGCTTTGATCCCACAATATTCAGGAGGTGAGGTGGCCGTTGTAGAAGAGGAATATGAGATTTTCATCCCAGGGTATTCAGAGGAAGCAATAGCAGGTGCAGGAATAGATGATCATGAAAGCTATGCCCCACAATCTCCAAGGGAGGATGTAATGAGAGTAGAAAAAACAAAGCCCATAATCATTTATATGTCTGACGAGGAGCAAGATATTGCACAAGTAGGTGTGAATGAAGAAGAATTTGAAATCTACATCCCAGGGAGGGAAGAGTCAGTGGTAGAAACTAGATCTGGCAAGTCATATACACCAACAGCACTGAGGGCAGAAAATTAGGCACAACAAGCAAGGCAGAAAGAACAACGATAGAGTGGCAAGCAACCAAGTGTAAAACCCGGACGTCACGAACCCGGTCTAACCTTATATTTTGTGTCATGACCGGTCTACATATCATGGTCGAGCCAAGTGGACCAAGTGTGTGAAGAAACCCAAGACCCAATATGAAATTTTACTCAAAACAGTCAAAATGAGGGTAGGGTCGCATGCCTAAACAGGCAGGGTTGACCCCCTGTCCGACCCGTGACTTTTTGGTCTGGGGGTTACAGGGGTCTCGAATTGTCTACCCCCCCCCCCCCCCATTGACCTCCTACCATCGACCCCCAGAAAACAGCAAAAACAGCACGAACCAAAAATTAGAAAACTTTCCTAATTTCAATGGGAACCTTTCCTAAACTCAATGGGACTTATTTTGGGAGGTTTTACTCTACAAATAGGACGTCCCTAAGCATCTTTCACTTCTTTTACAACCCTAATTGGAATGGGAGAAAGAGAAGAGAAGGAAGAGAAGGAGAAGAGAAAGAGAATTGAAGAAGAAGACCAAGGAGGAGGAAATTCAGAGGAAACTCTGAATCTCAGCAAACCTAAGGTATGAATACATTCTCCATGATTTATTTAGGACCCTAGAATGGTTCATGAAAAGGGTATGACTTAGGAGAAACCCAAATCATTCATCCATGGGAGGATTTCAATGAAATCCATGGAGGAAATCATGGTAGGCAAAGTAAGGAAGAAACCTAGAGTTTTAAGCCATAGAACAAGCATAGAATGGATTGTGGAAGTAAACCATAGGACCCAAACATGAAATAATGGACTGTAGGATGAAATTCTTGACTCAAACCACGAGGGGTCGCACCTAGGTTCGATGGAACATCCGACCCTAGCATCGACCCCCACATTCGAAAAGTCCAGGAAAGGGGTGGTCGCAGCCAGGGTCGATGGAACATCCGACCCTGGCATCTACCCTACCCCTGGGGGTCATAGAAAACTGCTACCCGTCCTGCTACCCCCACTTAACAGCAAGCCTAAAATTGTCGGAATGAATTCTAACTAAAATCTATCGACTTGTTAGGTTTCCTATTGATATAAAAGTGATTCTTAAAGCTTGAAAGATGATCTACAATCAAGCAAAGGTGAGGGAACAAGACCTAAACTAATTGGATAATACTAAACTATTTTTATTTCTTGAGTCCAATGCCATGATTGATTCTATGCGTGTATGCTTGTCATGTGCATTTAACATGTCATTCGATATTTCTATTATTATTGTTCATGCATATTTGAATTTATTATTTATAACATGATGATGATGATGATGATGATAGGAATAGACATGTGAATGTATGTGTGTGGTTAGTGTGCTTGATGCGAGCGAATATCAGGGGGGTGTCATAGGCCGGGCCTCAGCACTCTAGCTCTATCTCTAACTCAAGTCTTATCCACTGACATCGTCGTATCACCATTATCTTAGCAGAACTATTACGTCGTAGAGTATCAGGGGAGGTGGTCTCGGACCGTGTAATCTCTGACTCTGCCGGGGGGCGTTAGCTCTATCTCTATGGACGTATTGAGGGATGCTGGGGTGAGCCCAGTTTGCAAGCCCTCGCCAACAGGGGCTTACGTGTTGGTATGGGTAGAGTATCAGGGGAAGTGAGATAGGCCGGGCCTCAGTACTTTAGCTCTATCTCTATTCCATGGTAGGGTGGATGGGGATGACAATAAACGTTAACCTTTGGGCGGGCCTTCACACCCTGTAGATAGAGGCTAGGCGGCCATCGAACCTTTCTACAGCGCATTGCAAACTTATATACCAGACCAAAGATATGAATGAATGCGTGCATATGTTTGTTGCATTATTTTGTTTTCTCACTGAGCTCAAGTAGGAGAGCTGACCCTCGCACGTGTAATTCTTTTTAGTTTCTGATGTTGCAGGTGAAGATTATGTCAACACACCAACATATGAACGGGTGGAGGCTATGAATGAGCAAGCTGTGGAGAACGAACATGGTTCGTTAAGAGAGCGTTTCAACTGTGGATACGTTTAGTGTTTAGACTTCGTATTTGGATATTATAATATGTATTAAGTTATGTTTTGGTTATTTAAAAATAAATGGAATGTTAATTATTTATCATGACTAGACCTCAGTTCATTATCTGTAAGACTTTCGCTCTTTACTTTATTATCTCTGATTAATGTGGAATGTGTTTTGGTTTATCACATGTGGGATAGCCTATTCGAGATCCTAGTTGAATCGTTGGTTTATTGATGGTTCATCACACCATTCTGAATGGTATAGAATTGGGGTGTGACAACTTGGTATCAGAGCTCTCTCAGGCCTTCCCATGAAACTTGAATACTTCCACTAGAGTCCATGAACTGAGTTAGGATAAATTAAAAGCTTTAATACAAACACACAATAAGCACCTGTGTTGGTTGAGACGGAACTTAAACAAGACAATAATGTACATATAAAAGGTGGAACCATATATATACACTCAAACAGAAAGAGAAGACCAAAATTTATCCTGATAAAAAAATAATTTAGGGTACTATCTATAAGTTGGGTAGTTATCTATGTACACAAGGGATATAGTACTGTAGCAAGAAGGAAGCATCTGTACAGTAGAAAATTAGAATACCGAGTTGGTACTCACAAGATGTGAAACTCGATGTAGGACAAAGGAAGAAGGAAAATGGCTAGTAATGCCAAAACCCCTGTAGAGATAAAGAAAAAGATCTCAGGCTAAATCCAATAGAGATAAGAGAATAATGGTCATACATTAAGAATAAGAGTAACTATACTCCTGGGTGACATGGAGACTCAAGGTGAGATCCACCATAATCTGATCCATTACCCGCTAAGCATTAAGAAGAGGTTGCAACTTGACCCCACCACTATCAGGGTCGAGAATGGGTAATGAAAACTCATCTGAGCAGATGCTAGATAATGATAATCAGATTAGAGCGAATCAAAGGAGGTGAACAACCAGACCACTCCAGCCAACCACCCAGACTATCAAGTACCTTGGTTATGGTTGTCATAAACTTGACCCAATAAAATACAAGAGCAACAACAGATGAGACCAACTATGCAAGTTGCTATGTAAATCACCACCCAAGTTGCTGATGCTACATCAACATCTCCGGGTCAAACCAAGTACGGTACCAATTGGTAACATCACTATACCCCAACACCTGTTAGCTATAACACAGTGCCTACCACACAGCAAGTCCCAGTAATGCACACCCCAGTGCAGAAGTTTGGTGCACAACAAGCAGTGTATCAAGGTGGTTAACCTTATCAGCCACCGGTGTATGGGATAGTTGCATCATGACAGAATGATTCGACAAGGATTGAAGAATGTCTTCTGAAGATGATGCCTCGGACATTTTCAGCAAAGGATCAAATCTATTATGGCCATATAAGTAGATAGGTTTATATAGGATGCGGTGCATTATTGACTTACTCTTATGATTATAAAGGATGCACATACTCGATTTTAATTCTCGTACCATGACAGGATACCCTCTTGATTTAACCTGTCAATTGGAGTTAGTATTAGTCCTGATTATACCAATCTGAGCCCCTCTTATGATCGACAAGATGAACAGAGATACGAACTGAATGAACAGTTAAATGTTTAATCATGTTGAGCGTACATCTTCTGATTTATACCTGATTTACTAATGTACGAATTCTTCTTCAGACTTATTCCTATAATGCCTTGACCAATGGCATTATATATTCGATAGAACTATAATCTTGAGGTTAAGAGTTATAAAACCTCTATTTCCATGTATTTGGACCACCATGCAACTTAACGACCTTTGGATGGCGGTTGGATTACCACAGATTTACTCCTGATCCCTTAAACCTAGGTTCACTAGATAAAACAAGTGTCCTTTATCATACTGAATTTGAAAGGAGGAGGTGAATCGCTTTTGGATAAACATTCTGATTCTTACATTTCTTGACATCCATTGAAAAGATGTTTAGTGATAATGGAATTATTGGAAGAAAGATGATTGGATTCAGATTAAGATTTTATAGCCAAGAGACCTCAAATAAAGTAATGGAGAAGCTATTCTGAGATTGCTGAATGGATGGATATGAGTTATGTCTATAAAAGAGTGCATGAGCAAAAGTGAGAACTATCAAGGGTAGCCAGTAAAGAAATAGATAGCACTCAAGTAAAGTTAAAGATGGTTATATCGGTATGAATTTTGACAAGGTAGAAGATTCCTAAAGACAAATCTAAGAGTGGATACAAGGATAAAGTCAAAAATCATGGCATTGATAGTATTCAGATTAGTATAAGTAATACTGAGTTATGCCCAATGTCGATTGAGATGATTAAGTAAAGACCAAAAGAGTTGGCTGAATTAATGAAATTATAAGCATATACCCTAATGCTTATAGATAGACTTGGGATATGAAGTAACAATCACAAGATATTTTTCGAGGTATATGAAAGAGAGATCAAGGTAGAACAACAAGGATAAAAGAAATATAAGCTAATGAGTGCAATATGAGATTTTGACGATAGTCTTTGAAAAATCATAAGAGATGAAGGAACTAGACAAGCTCTTAAGACCTTTACACTAGATTTTACTAGTTCAAGCCCTTTTGGACTCGATGTGCATTAGATGAGTGTTATGAACAATGTCAGAATAGTATGGATGGACCGAAGTAGGATGCAACCTAATTCAACTTGAGATGACAGACTTTGACATCATCTTGGGGATAGACCGGTTGTCTCAACACTCTACAAAGTTGTTATGTGCATAGAAGAGATTATCATTCAAGAATAAAGATGAGATATAATTTAGTTTTATCGAAAGCATGTTGCCTAAGAAGTGAAAGCCGATCCTCTCTATGCTAAGGGCGAAGAGATGATTTGAAGAGAAATGAGTTGGAGATATGGCATCTGAGGTATACGTTACCAAAGAAGCACCACAGATGGAAGATACTGATGTGATGCATAAATTTTTTAATGTGTTTCCAGGAGACTTACTTGGGTTACCATCTGATCATGCGACCGAGTTCGTCATCGACTTGTTACCAAGGATGATACTTGTGTCAAAGGCACCTATAGAGTAGCTCCTACGGAGTTGAAGGAACTGAGACTCAACTACAAGAGTTATTAGACAAGGGTTCTAATTGGCTAAGTACGCATCACGAGAAGCGCCAATGCAATTTGAGAAGGAGAAGGATGGTAGTGTCTGATTATGTACAGACTACCGAGAATTTAACAAGCTCACGATCAAGAATTAATATCTACAACCTCAGATCAATGATTTGTTTAAATAGTTGCAAGGAGCAAAGGTATTTTCTAAGGTTGATCTTCGATCAAGATATCATCAGCTGAAGAATTTGGATAGCGATATCTCGAAGATAGCTTTTAGAATCGGGATTGGCCAATTATGAGATCTCGATTATGACGTTTGGATTTACCAATGCCCTTACATCTTTTATGGAACGGATGAACTAGGTGTTTCATGACATGTTGGACACGTCGGTCATAGTTTTCATAGATAATATTTTGGTTTATTCCAAGAATGAAGCAACTCATACAACGGATCTTAGAACAGCTTCACAATAGCTAAGAAGTGAAAAGCTTTATGCCAAGTCCAAGAAATATGAGACCTGATTAAACAAAGTGATCTTATTGGATCACGTAGCATCATATAAAGGGATTAAAGAGGACCCCTTTAAGATAAAAATAATCATATGGTAAGAAACACCTGAAGAGTATTACAAAGATCAGAAGTTCTTGGGTTTAGTTGATTATTATAGACGATTTTTGGAGGACCACTCTAAGATCGCAAAACCTCTTACCAAGCTAACCAGGAAGGGAGATGAGTTTAATTGGACTGATAAGTGTGAAGAAGGGTTGATATCAACTCTCACCTTGATCATTCGGATACCAGGGAAACCTTTTACCCTATACATCGAGGCTTTCAGATTGGATTTAGGATGCGGGTTGATGCATGGTAAATAAGTGATTGCATATGCTTTTAGAAAACAGAAGGAGCATGAAATGAGTTATCCTACTCATGACTTGGAATTAACGGTGATAAATTATGCAATCAAGACTTGGAGACATTATTTAAACGGAGGAGAATTTTAGACTGAATGGGAACACAAGAGTTTTATGTACTTCCTCATCAGAAAGAGTTGAACATGAGGATAAAAAAATGGCTGGAATTGCTGAAGGATTAAGACTGTGATATCCAGTATCATCCAAGGAAGGCTAATGTAGTAGCTAAGGCATTAAGCAAAAAGAAAATTACAAAGTCCGAGGAAGGAACCAGTATAGATACTGTCTTATGTTCCGCAGCAACAGATTTAGATTTGGAAGTAGAGTAACATACAATAGAATCTCGTGATGATCCAATAGAGCAAGAACTTATGAATGAACTTATGGAGCAATAATTCGACTGTGCTTGTGGCATTAATGATCATTCCTAAATTGATGGATGAAGTAAAAGTAGCAATTTTGTGAGATCCCTAAATAAGAACGGTGTAAGCAGATTTAGAAAAAGGAAAACCCAACCCTGAGTTACTTTGGATGCGGAAACGGTACTCAGATACAGAGGTAGATTCTGAATACATGAAGATAAAGACTCGGATATTATGAGAGGATAATGATAAGAATCCATTGTACTCAATATTCAGGACATCCTGAAGTACCAATATGTATCATGACCTGAAGAGATGGTACTGGTAAAGAGGAATGATAACAAATGTGGTTTAGATGCATGTTTCAGTAATTGAATTATCAATAAGTAAAGGCTGAAAGACAAAGACCAACATGGCTACAACAATAACTATCAAAGCCAGTCTGGAAGTGAAACTGCATTACAATGAACTACATCACTAATTTGCCACTAACTCCCAGAGCGGTTGATGCAGTTTGGAGGATTGTTGATCGCCTTATGAAGATAGCTCATTCCATTGCTATACGACCTCGGTATGCTTTAAAGCGGCTAAATAAGCTATATGTGGATAATATTGCCAGATTGAATGGTATGCATGAGAGCTTAGTGTCGGTCAGAGGCTTATGCCTTATCTTGAAGTTTTGGGAGGATCTACAGAAAATAATGGGGACAAAGTTAAAGTTTAGTACCACACTTTACCTCAAACCGACGAACAGTCGGGGCGGACTATACAGATCCTAAGAGATATGCCCGAGTTTGTGAAATTGATTTCAAGGAGCTTGAGTTGAGAAGTTAACCGTGAATTGAGTTGCTACCAAGCTACTATGTAAATGTCTCCTATAAAGCATGGTAAGGTAGAAATGTGAAATTCCTTTGTTTTGGAATGGAGTTAATGAATGAAGAGTTTTAAGACCTGAGTCTATTGAAGAAAACTATCGATTAGCAGACAAGATCAAAGAAAAGGGGCAGGATAGCTCAAGATGTCAGAAGAGACACCAAGACCTTGAGTTTGCCATAAGTGACAAAGTGTTCTTGAAGATATCACTTATGCAGAGTTTGAAACGA
Source organism: Protea cynaroides (assembly GCA_028583415.1). Classification (NCBI taxonomy): domain Eukaryota; kingdom Viridiplantae; phylum Streptophyta; class Magnoliopsida; order Proteales; family Proteaceae; genus Protea; species Protea cynaroides. The sequence goes on from CM053275.1 coordinate 77,969,168, forward strand.
TTAAACAAGAAGGGAAAGTTATATTCTATATAGGTGTTGGATCTTATAGACTTTGGAGAGACAAGTTGCATATCAATTAGCGTTACCGCTGTCCATGTCTAGTGCACATGATGCATTTCACGTGTCTCTATTGAAGAAGTACATTAGAGATCCATATCAGAGATAATGACCATGGATCTACTGGTTTAGATAAGAGATTCAACTATTGAAGTGGTAGCAACCTAGTTCACTGGTTGGAAGGTACAACATCTCCAAAGCTGGGATAATTAGTATATGAAGATAACCTAGCGAAGACGATACGCGGAGGAGATTGCATGGGAGGAAGAAGATGCAATGTGGAAATAGAATTCCCACCTAAATTCAAATTTTGAGGACAAATTTATTTTAAGGATGGGGGAGTTGTAAGATCCGTACTTTCAAATTTCGAGGACAATATTTCTTTTAATGGTGGTGGAGTTGTAAGACCGCACGCCACGAACCCGGTCTAACCTTATATTTCATGTCATAACCGGTCTACATATCATGGTCGAGCCAAGTGGACCAAGTGTCTGAAGAAACCCAAGACCCAATATGAAATTTTACTCAAAAACAGTCAAAATGAGGGTAGGGTCGCATGCCTAAACAGGCAGGGTCAATCCCCTATCCGACCCATGACTTTTTGGTCTGGGGGTCGCAGGGGTCTCGAATTGTACGACCCCCCCCCCCCAACAACCCCCTCCCATCGACCCCCAGAAAACAGCAAAAACAGCACGAACCAAAAATTAGGAAACTTTCCTAATTTCAATGGAAACCTTTCCTAAACTCAATGGGACTTATTTTGGGAGGTTTTACTCTATAAATAGGACGTTTCTAAGCCTCTTACACTCCTTTTACAACCCTAATTGGAATGGGAGAAAGAGAAGAGAAGGAAGAGAAGGAGAAGATAAGGAGAATTGAAGAAGAAGACCAAGGAGGAGGAAATTCAGAGGAAACTCTGAATCTCAGCAAACCTAAGGTATGAATACATTCTCCATGATTTATTTAGGAGCCTAGAATGGTTCATGAAGAGGGTACGACTTAGGAGAAACCCAAATCTTTCATCCATGGGAGGATTTCAATGAAATCCATGGAGGAAATCATGGTAGGCAAAGTAAGGAAGAAACCTAGAGTAATAAGCCATAGAACAAGCATAGAATGGATTGTGGAAGTAAGCCATAGGACCCAAACTTGAAATAATAAACTGTAGGATGAAATTCTCGACTCAAACCATGGGGGGTCGCACCTAGGGTCGATGGAACATCCGACCCTAGCATCGACCCCCAGCATTCGGGAAGTCCAGAAAAGGGGTGGTCACACCCAGGGTCGATGGAACATCTGACCCTGGCATCTACCCTACCCCTGGGGGTCACAAAAAACTACTACCCGTCCTGCTACCCCCACTTAACAGCAAGCCTGAAATTGTCAGAACGAATTCTAACTAAAATCTATCGACTTGTTAGGTTTCCTATTGATATAAAAGTGATTCTTAAAGCTTGAAAGAGGATCTACAATCAAGCAAAGGTGAGGGAACAAGACCTAAACTAATTGGTTAATAATAAACTATTTTTATTTCTTGAGTCCAATGCCATGATTGATTCTATGCGTGTAAGCTTGTCATGTGCATTTAACATGTCATCTGATATTTTTATTATTACTGTTCATGTATATTTGAATTTATTGTTTATAACATGATGATGATGATGATGATAGGAATAGGCATGTGAATGTATGTGTGTGATTTGTGTGCTTGATGCGAGCGAGTATCCGGGCGGGTGTCATAGGTCGGGCCTCAGCACTCTAGCTCTATCTCTAACTCAAGTCTTGTCCACTGACATCGTCGTATCGCCATTACCTTAGCAGAACTACTACGTCGTAGAGTATCAAGGGAGGTGGTCTCGGACCGTATAGTCTCTGACTCTGTCGGGGGGCCTTAGCTCTATCTCTATGGACGTATTGAGGGATGTTGGGGTGAGGCCTTGGATACACTGTTTGATATTAGGATTGGTTAGTTGTGAGCCCAATTTGTAAGCCCTCACCAACAGGGGTTTACGTGTTGGTATGGGTAGAGTATCAGGGGAAGTGTCATAGGTCGAGCCTCAGCACTTGAGCTCTATCTCTATTCCATGGTAGGGTGGATGGGGACGATAAAAAACGTTAACCTTTGGGCGGGCCTTCACACCCCGTGCATAGAGGCGAGGCGGCCACCGAACCTTTCTATAGCGCATTGCAAACTTATATACCAGACCAAAGATATGAATGAATGCATGCATATGTTTGTTGCATTGTTTTATTTTCTCACTGAGCTCAAGTTGGAGAGTTAACCCTCGCACGTGCAATTCTTTTTAGTTTCTGATGTTGCAGTTATTACGATTGAAGATTATGTCGACACGCCAACATATGAACGGGTGGAGGCTATGAATGAGAAAGCTGTGGAGAACGAACATGGTTCGTTAAGAGAGCGTTTCAACTGTGGATATGTTTAATGTTTAGACTTTGTATTTGGATATTGTAATATGTATTAAGTCATGTTTTGGTTATTTGAAAATAAATGGAATATTAATTATTTATCATGACTAAACCTCAGTTCATTATCTGTAAGACTTCTGCTATTTACTTTATTATCTCTGATTAATGTGGAATGTGTTTTGGTTTATCATATGTGGGATAGCTTATTCGAGATCCTGGTTGAACCGTTGGTTTATTGACGGTTCATCACACCATTCCGAATGATGCGGAATTGGGGTGTGACACAGAGCCTGAGAATGTAGTCTTGAAATAGTTGCAAAAGACCTAGGCCAATATTTCCATTTGGGGTCTCCTGATGGCATCGCCAGTTCACAGGGAAGCCGTTCTGAAATCACTGGCTAGCTTCCAAGTCCCAATCACTACTGACCCTGACCATCTGGTCTTTGATTACCGGATCTCAGGCAGTAAACTTGCTAACATTTGGGGATCTGGACCTACCACCAGAGGGCAAAAGTCACAACAAAGCCTTGTATATCACAGTTGCTTGCCGGGACAACACAATCCCTTTGGTCTTGATTAACAATGGATCTGCTCTGAACATCTTTCCCCTTCAGACTTTCAAGCATTTGGGTTTCTCGGAGTCAGATTTGACACCTCCGAAGCATGGTGTAATAGCTTATGATAACATTAGGCGAGATGTCCTAGGTGTTCTTACTATCGGCATTACTATTGGGCCAGCTGTGTTTGAGATTAAATTCCAAGTGGTTGATATCCCTGCCTCATTCAATATGCTATTGGGGAGGCCGTGGATACATGCAGCTGGAGTACTTGTCTCCTCTCTACATCAAAAGATCAAATTTTTGCACAAGGGTGTAATAGTTACAGTGGCGGCTGACCTAGGGGCTATCAACATGTTGGCTCCCACTGAGTCAGAAATTGGAGACGGCAGCGGTCCAACCCTTGATGCTCGATTGAGTGGCTTTCAAATCAATACCATCAATGCTACCATGGATCAAGAATCATCTGTAAAGCTTTGTTCTTCCTCGAGCAATTCCTTTAGATGTATTACATTCCTAGAATGGGTTTGGGCAGAAACCAACAAGGGGTTGTCAATGCATTATCTGCTGCTATCAATGAGCATGGGTTTGGTGTGGGATATGTTTCAAATGAAGAGGACCTGAAGCTCATCGAACAGAAAAAGCAAAAGGCAGAGAGCGCTTTCATTTGGGCAAAAAGGAAGAAATACAAGAAATAGTGATCGGTTCTATAAGGCAGCAAGGTCACCCAATAGAAAGGGCAGTCAAGAAGTGAAGAGAATGCAGTTTCCAGAGGTGATAACATATGGGCAGAACAACCAACAGCTGGATTCAGTTATGGCATGTGATTATTTACAGTGGGGCAGCCTTGATCGAGAACCAGTTTCGTATTTTTAGACCCTCAATGGATACTTTGTTAAGGAAGGAGAAGACTTCCCCTTTTGTGGATTTCCAGGACCATGGTTTGATGAGATTACTCAGAAGCGCCTCCCAGGGTTTGAAATTTTCTTTGACTGTACACTTAACTCGGCAGAAATTGAGAGTGCTTGGAAGAAAGGTCAGATGGAAAAGCCAGTGTCTGAAGAAGAAATTACAAACCTCAGCAGCCTTTTCCAGGACAGTGTGATGACCCTTACCAGTGGCAACCTGAATGGAGTTCTAACCCCACAGCAATTCATTACCCCTACTATTGGAGTCCTCCCTAACTGGAGTTATCCAGATAAGTTTATGTATCCCAACCTGCTGTGCCAGGAAGTTGATGGGTTGGCCATGTCTGGGCCTGAGTCTGTTAGGTCTGTTGCAAGTACAGAGTCTGTCATTGATGTTGAGTCTATTATCCGAGATAAGACCTCATTTTCTATACTTCTTTTGGATGATATTAATGAAATGATTTCTTCCGAGTATATTGCTTCTTCCACTTCCCTTTCCCTTATTAATTCTGATTCTGATAATGATCTTTGTGATGAACCCTCACCTGAATTTTTGCAATCTCTTAATGCTTTAAAGGAACAAAAGGCCCAACCTGTCTGATCTATTGACTTTAAGATGATCAATTTAGGGACAACTGAACAACCTCGTGAAATAAAAGTGGGCATAACTCTAAATGATCACGAGACTGCCCAGTTGTCTGATCTATTGAAAGAATTCCATGAAGTTTTCGCTTGGTCATATGACGACATGCCGGGCATTGACCCTGAAGTAGTACAACATAGAATTCCACTTTCCCCTGGTGTGAAGCCTACCAAACAGAAGTTGAGATGCCTCAAGCCCGAGTGGACATTGAAAGTTAAAGAAGATATAGAGAAGCAGCTGAGTATAGGGTTTCTTGAGGTTTGCAATTACCCTGAATGGTTAGCCAATGTGGTCATTGTGCCGAAAAAGGATGGTAGACTTCGTGTGTGTGTGGATTACAGAGGTCTGAATAAGGCAAGTCCTAAGGACGATTTTCCTCTGCCCAAGATCGATATATTGGTGGACAATACTGCCAGACATGCCCTTCTATCTTTTATGGATGGCTTCTCAGGGTACAACCAAATTAAAATGGCGCTTGAGGATAAGGAGAAAACTTCTTTCATAACTGATTTTGGAACCTACTGTTATACGGTGATGCCTTTCGGTTTGAAGAATGTCGGTGCCACGTACCAAAGGATGGCCACCACGGTCCTCCATCACCTGATTCATAAAGAGGTCGAAGTCTATGTTGATGATATGATAGTGAAATCAATCAGTAGAGAGAATCATTTCCAATCCTTGAGGGTATTTTTTGAAAGAATCAAGCAGTACAATCTGAGGTTGAACCCGCAAAAGTGTGCATTTGGGGTTACTACTGGAAAAATGCTAGGGTTCATGGTCAGTCAAAGGGCGATAGAGACCGACCCATCTAAAATTAAGGCCATTACAGAAAATGCCAGAGACAACTGCTGATTGGGCTGACAAGTTGCATTTTGCTTTGTGGGCTTATTGGACCTCAATTAGAACATCAACTGGGGCAGCGCCTTATTCATTGGTGTATGGCATGGAGGCCGTGCTTCCAGTTGAGATAGAGGTACCATCCTTGAGGATCTTAATGGAATGTCAAGTCCCAGAAACTGAGTGGCTTTGGACCAGATACGAAAAGTTGAACCTGATAGATGAAAGGCGAATCAAAGCTATAGATAATATGAAGAAATATCAACAGAGAATTGCTGCAACTTTTAATAAGAAAGTTTGTCTTCGCCATTTGGCAATCGGAGATTTGGTACTCAAGGAGCAGAGAGCTCCAGTACATGACCCCAGGGGCAAGTTCCGTCCCAATTGGAGTGGACCTTTTGTAGTGAAGGAGATCTTGCTAGGGAAGGTTGTTTGTCTCACAGATATAGATGGAAATGAGTTACAATATCTGACCAACCTTGACCAGGTGAAAAAGTACTTTGTATAACCTCCACATTAAAAACAAAAAACAAAAAACAAAAAACAAAAAAAAAAGAATGTTGGTTGGTTTGATGATAGATCATCTTGGAGCCAGCGTGGTTGGCCTTAACATTCATTTAGGCCTACCCCCTCACTAAAGGTTGGTTTCATCACTTGATCATTATTGGAAGAGGACTTTCTTTTTTGGCAAAGACTTTTTCTCCCATCTATCAATTTGACGGTTTCCCAAGAGTCTCCATCATAAAGCCCTTCATTTTACATCATTTTATTGGCTTTTGTGATATTGCTTCTTGTGAACATGTCACTCTTTTATGTGAGTATTGGGTTTATAATCTGGCTGAATTCTCTATCTGTCACTCATCACTTTGGTGACGTCCAAAGATTTCAATAGCCCTTATTTTGAGCCATAAATGGTGATTCCTCAGTGAATCCACCATTCTACATGATAAGCCCCTATTCTCCCCAATGGCGGATCCATATGGGCAGTTTCTTATCAATCCACTTGGGCCTCCAGTATCATGCTTGTTTACGAATCTAGTTGGTTTAGGCCCAGACAGAGTCATGTTCGTTTCGACATACCATGCGCAGCTTGTGGAGGTATACATGGATTGTGTTTTGGATGCCCTCAGTATGCTCGACATGACCCATTAGTAGTCCTTAACCTTAATGCGGAGGTTGTGTCTCTTTAAGTTTGCTCTTGGTTTGGTCGAACACTAATCATTTGTTAACTTGTGCATAAACGGATAAACAATTGCAAGAGTGGGCCCGTGATATGTCCCAGAATGACAAAGGAGCTTTGGCCAGTCTTGATTTAGAAGCCCTTTACCAACTTCGACATGTTAAAATCTGTCATGGTCTTTTGGGGGCGGCTTCCCTGTTTTGGGATCCCACAATGCACGTGTTCAGATTTGGGAACATAGAGATAAGCCCTACATACGAAGAGTTCCGTGGATGTCTTATCTTTCCTGCGCAAGAAGGGATCTTTTGCCCTCCAATGCAAGAGACTTCCAACCATGAGATCCAAGAATATTTTGGTTGGACCAAGAAGGAGGCTCTACCAATCATCAAGCTTGGAGAAATCGCTATCTCAGCCATGGTCACCAAGTATGCCCACCAACAAACTTGCTCACATTTGGGTCGTGAGTATCGAAGGAAGGCCTTTTATTTCTGTATGATCGCAAGGTACTTGTTGAACACGCATGAGTGCCTTTGCTCTCCAATCATCATTGATGTCATTAAACATCTCCAGAAAGGGTTTGATATCATACCAACAATCCTGGCCGAGACATTAAAGGGTTTAGACAGATGGGCCAAGAAGGGTGGTCGCCTTCATATGGATACTCTCAACGGCTTCCCTTATCTGTTACACATCTGGTTGACTGAGAAACTAAGTATGTTTGCGCCTTTAGAGGTTTCAGTACTTCGGCCCGTCCATTATATGAAAAGAGCCAAGAATTCAGATTTTTACAAGGAATATAACTGGCCTGAGCGATTGAGAGCCTTGAAGGTCGACGATATCACAAGGAGGAGCAAATGGATGTCAACCCCATGTCCAGTGTTGAAAACCTGAAGAAATTAATGTGTACAAATTATGGGTCTAACTCACTCATCCTTCTATGTACCATCCCTGTTGTATCACCAGTTGAACAGGTTGCCAAGTGTGGTTGGTGATATTACAGGTGTCTCCCCTCCTAAGGAATTAACCAAAGATTTTGTTTGGAGCATTACAGATGCGTGGCATTATCGGGATCGTCCAGCCCCTACCCTAATGAGTACAGCAGCATCTACTGAAAGAATTGCCAGCAGCTCGGGTCCTTAGTCAGATCTACCATGGACCCATCCATATTTGGCTATTCTATCATGGGTTTTGGGAACCTAAATGTTTGAAAGAAATGTGACTGTTTTATCAATACCGTTTGTGGAGGGTTCAGTTTATTTTATAGATGATAATTTTAATTGAATTCTTGACTTATTAACAATGATTTTAAAGTTCATCAATATTAGATTTCTAAGTCTTGAAGTGCCTTGAATCTTTGTGATTGTGCTGTCATGAGCGCATGCCCTAACTTGAGTTGGTAATCTGAATTTTGTGGTCTACGGACATCACTTCCTTAGGGCACCTGGTAGGTGATTCCATTTCATTTACCGTCGGGACACTTAGTCAAGTGCTCCGATTGTGTTTGTCAGATACTTAGAGGGGTGATTCTGATTCTTTATTTACCGTCGGGACATTTAGTCAAGTGCTTTGATTGGGTTTGTCAGATACCTTTAGGGGTGATTCTGATTCCTATTTACCATCGGGACACTTAGTCAAGTGCTCCGATTGTGTTTGTCAGATACCTTGAGGGGTGATTCTGATTCCTATTTACCGTCGGGACATTTAGTCAAGTGCTCCAATTGTGTTTGTCAGATACCTTGAGGGGTAATTCTGATTCTCATTTACCGTCGGACACTTAGTCAAGTGCTCCGATTGTGTTTGTCAGATACCTTGAGGGGTGATTCTGATTTTTATTTACCATTGGGACACTTAGTCAAGTGCTCCGATTGTGTTTGTCAGATACCTTGAGGGGTGATTCTGATATTTTTTATTTACCGTTGGGAAACTTAGTCAAGTGCTCTGATTGTGTTCGTCAGACACCTTGGCGAGTGATCTGGTCATTTTTTTTTTCTCGAACACCTTGGTGGGTGATTTGAGCTTGTCAAAATGTCTAGTCAGATGTTTTGATTCCTATTAGAACGCTTAGTCAAGCGCTCTGATCCGATCTTTCATCGTCAGCGCCTAGTCAGGTATGCTGATTCTTTGGCAGAACATCTAGTCAGAATGTTCTGTATCTCGTCGGAATGCTTAGTCAAGCACTCCATTTTTTGCTCCTTTCTTTGTCGGAACGTTTAGTCAAGTGCTCCGATTAGATTCATTTTTCCTTGTCAGCGCCTAGTCAGGTATGCTGATTCCTTGATGGAACATCTAGTCAGAATGTTCTATTTCTCGTTGGAATGCTTAGTCAAGCGCTCCGATTAAATTCTCTTTTCCTCGTCAGCGCCTAGTCAGGTATGCTGATTTCTTCTGACGGAACATCTAGTCAGAATGTTCTGTTTCCCCATTTTTCATTTTGTGCAATTGTCCATGGACCAAAATACGGTCTTTTCTTTTCTTCGCCCTCATTCACTTTGAATTTCGGCCGAAGAGGTGCATTCTGTAAGACCCCCATTTTGGCCTATTTCTTATCAAGGGCATTTTTGTAATTTTTGATCATGTTAGAATTTCTTATAATTTTAGGTTATTAGGAAAAATATTAAAAAAATGAAAATCATTAAAATAGAAAGAAAAAAAATACAAAAAATACAAAAAAAGAAAAAAAATGTTGATTTAGTTCATGTTTAGGATATAGAACAATAGGTTTAGGCTAGGTTTAGTTTAGGTTTGTGTTTAGGATATAGAACAATAGGTTTAGGCTGGGTTTAGTTTAGGTTTGTGTTTAGGATATAGAATAATGGGTTTGGGCTGGGTTTAGTTTAGGTTGGTGTTCAGGATATAGAACAATGAGTTTGGGCTGGGTTTAGATTAGGTGTCAATAGGTACTAGGCTAATGGGCTTGGGTTTGGGCTTAGGAATCAATTGTGTAATAGTTTTTTTTATTTTATCATATTTGTTAGGTTCGGTTATCTAGAAAGGAGATCAACTGGGAGTCATCTTGGCCTTTGGATTAAGGGTTAGAAAAACTCTAGAAAATCATAAAGAAAGAGAGTGTCGTGCGGGGGAGAAAAAAAAAAGGGAAGGCGGCAGCAAGAGGGAGAGATGGAGGAAGAGAAGGGGAAATAGCTTCGCCAGCAGCTCATGGAGAGAAGTGAAAGCGGGAGTGAGAAGAAAGAGAGAAATCATTGAGAGAAAGGAAGGCGAAGAGGAGATTGAGAGAGTGGAGAAGAAAGCCGGCGGCCAGTTTGAGAGAAAAATAAAACTAAGAGGGAGTTTCTTTTCCCTAATCGAAAGAGAGAAGAATGGGGGGTTTTCTGATTTCGTCTTGGGGAGAAATCAGAAACCTAGAGGGAGAAGGTCTCGACCGGAGGGGATTCTCATTTTTTGAGATCTACAGAGCGTTCGGTGGTGTTTCACTGGAATCCTAAGATCGAAAGTAGAGGGAGAAGATCATTGGGGGTTCTTGAAAGAAAGAAAATGCAGAAAGAGATGAAGCAAGATAAATGAGAAGAACTAGGGAAGAAGAAAGAATGGAGTGAGAACCAAGGATTGTCGGCCAGATTGGGGAAATAAAGAACCGGAAGAAGAAGAAAAGGTGATTTCAGTTGCTGTTGCAGAGGAGAACGAAGAGAGAGAGAGAGATTGAGTCGATCCTTCGATTTTTCTTTTGTTTGATCGAGTCATTCCTCGTCTGGAAATTAGAATCATCATCTCCACAATATTTTGTTTTGGAATCTCTCTCTATTTTTCCTGAAAAGTTTGGCCGTGACCATGGTGGCTGAAGGAAGAAGACGAGGAGCCGTAGAAAGATAAATCTTCGATTGCAATCGTGGCTACACAAGTTCTCCGTTTGATTGATCCAAGCTTCATTATTCAGGTGACTGATCCTGACCTCACCTTCAGTTCTAGGTTTTGGATGCTTTTGTGGATTTTCAATCTGAGATGGTTTTGGTCCTAATGTTGAATGCTGATCACTAGCTTGTTGTACTTGAATTCCTCATTAATCTGAGATGGATTTTGCTATGCTTTTAATGTGTGTCAAATCTGGTTTGGGTTTGTTCCCCCTTTCTTTCTATTTTTTTTTATATAAATACTGTTTTCTCCTCTCAAACCAGCTTCAGTTACAGGAATGAGAGTTCCATTTTCTTTTCTTTGTTGCTTATTCTAGGCAGATTTAGGTTTTGCCTCTCCTTGGAACGAAAAAAAGAAAAGTTGTTTTCATTATTTGGTTCTAAAGAGAGGTCTCGGTCAGAGTGCAAGTTCTTGTTTTCTTTCTTTATCTTTTGTACAAAGCATGATATAAATCTGATTTAGGTTGCGTTGAGTTTTTTTTAATAATTAAACCTGGTTCGGTGGACTGAACAAGTTTATTAGCTTGTATGGCAAAAATCTGGTTTGGTAGATTGAATCGACTTATTGGTTTGTATGGTCAAATCTGGTTTGGTCTTATGCCTTTATTAGATCATGGTTTATGTTAAGGCCATTCTAGATGCTTGACCTATGTCCTCAGATTTGGTTCAACCACGTAGTGGGTTTGATGTATTTGCACTAGGCTGGTTCAACACTATGATAGGGCAGGCTTAATTGCATTGGTTTAGTTCAGCCCTCTAATAGGTTTGGCTTAAGTGGGTTGATTTGGTTCAGCTCCATAATGGGCTTGGTGTATTTGTTATGGGCCTGGTTTGATTGATTTATACCATAGGCTTAGACTTAATTCAGCCCATACACTAGATTCAACCAATGTACTTGGTTTGGTTTTAAAATACTTAGCTTGGTTTAAAGTACATGGTTTTGGTTTGATTGCTTGCTTCGATCATATGCTTGGCTGACTTCCCCATGTGTTTAATTTGACATGATCACAGGCTTAGTTAGTCACATCCATACTTTGTCATTACATGTATCCCCACCCTCAAGTGATGTATCTCTCGCTTCATGTTTGTAATAGCTTAATGTGAGAGTCCCCTCACCCAGTGGTGTGAAACTTTAGGGTGACTCCAATGAGTCTATCTTTGTTGGGATTCTCAAATCCCATGTCGATTGGGGTGGGCCCTGCCTAGGCCATGGGCCCGCTCAACCATTATGGTTTGTCACATAATTGTTTTCCCCCCTCTCAAAGAAAAATATCAAAAAAAAAGAGAGAAAAGAAAAAATACAAAAAAAACGGTGTCATGTTTGCATGTTTTCAAGCGACGGTTGGGATCATGTTCGATCTCCAACCTTGCCATTATCCAGATTCATTTTTGTCCTGAGGCCATTTCGTTTCCCATGTTTGGGAGTTGGTCTGTGGACCAGTCACTTTCAGAATGTTAGTTTGCCCTACTGAGTGCAAGAAGTCGAGGTCCAAGTACCTCTTGAGTTTGCCTTGCTGAGTACAAGGAGTCGAGGTCCGAGTACCTCTTGAGTTATGCCTTGCCGAGTGCGAGGAGTCGAGGTCCGAGTACCTCTTGAGTGATGCCTTGCCGAGTGCGGGGAGCTGAGGTCCGAGTACCTCTGAGGTCCGAGCACCTCTTGAGTGATGCCATTTAGGGTCCAGCAGCCCATTAACTGTTGGGAACTACGTTTGACCTGATTCTCTAAAGAGATACGTAGGCAGGGGGAAGTGGAGAACTCTGAATAGTTCACCCTTCGTGCACGGTCACACGTGCTTCCTTTGTCAAGGGAGCACCTCACACACAACCACAACCACAACCACAATCCTGCACGAACTACGTTTGGCCTGATTCCCGCCGCACAGGGATACGTAGGTGGCTTGATCTCGAGCTCGGTCATCCATTATCTGTTGTATTTTCTATGTTTTTTATTATTTTAATTCATTATTTGTTTATTCATGATTATTTCATTTTTCTTATCTATTCATTTGTTCATTGATCCATTTATTGTCTGTTGACTTGTATTTTATTTTTCAAGTCTATGTGGCGGCATCCTAAGTTTGAACAACTTAGAAACTTGGTCTAAGGTTCCCCATTTGCCTAGTTAGGCTACATTGAATGACCTGAACATACATAAGTTTCATGAATGTAGGAAATGATAGGACAGAAGGAGACCGTTCTATTGATGGGCGAGTTGGGTGCCTAACACCTTCCCAACTCGTAACTTGACACTTACTGTCACACCCCAATTTCGGTCTAACCAGAATGGTGTGTGATGAACCGCTAATAAACCAACGGTTCAACCAGGATCTCAAATAGGCTATCCCCGCGTTATCTAAACTTACACACATCCATAATCATAATCAGAGTAAATACACAATAGCGGAAGTCTTATAATAAGATGAACTGAGAACTAAAAAGATATCATAAATTTTAAAGCAAATTATTCTGTGTTCAACTGAGACATAAATATTTAAATACCAAATACATGTCTTAATAAATCCAAATAAGAAACCTATAAAATATCTAATCAAATATATACGAGTTGCACTCGCAAGAGGAGTCGTGTGTATCCGCTTCAGCTTCAACCTCCATGGCTGCCACGTTCCCGTACGCAGACGCATTCATATAGTCTTCAACGGTATAACCTGCATCATCAACTAAAAATATTCGACGTCGAGGGGTGAGCACACATCACGGCTCAGTGAGTAGCCAAAACAATGCAACAATACATATGCATGCACATCAATTTATATCTTTGGTCCGGTTTAAAGTTTGCAGTATGCTATAGAAAGGTTGAGGTAGCCAAAGGTCGCGTTTATTGACTCCGCCTCTATACACAAGTGTGTGACGTTACCCGAAGATCACGTTTATCGTCAACTCACATGCACCCAACCATGAACATTATATAACAAAGGTTACGTTTATTGCTATATAGTGCCATACCAACACGTAAGCCCTTGTTGGCGAGGGCTGCAAACTGGGCTCGCAACTAACCAATCCTAATGCCAAACAGTGTATCCAAGGCCTCACCCCAAAGATCCCTCGGAATGCCCATAGAGATAGAACTAAGGCCCCCCGGGAGAGTCGAGACTACAAGGACCGAGACCACCTCCCCTGATACTCTACGACATAATAGTTCTGCTAAAGTAATGGCGATACGACGATGCCAATGCACAAGACTTGAGTTAGAGATAGAGCTAAAGTGCTGAGACCCGCCAAAGGTTAACGTTTATTGACGTTCTCATCACACCTCCCCGATACTTGCTCGCATCAAGCACATCAACCACACACATACAAGCACATGCCTATTCCTATCATCATCATCATCATCATGTTATAAACGATAAAGTAAATATGCATGAACAAATAATAGAAATATTGGATGGCATGCTGTATGCACATTACAAACATATTCGCATAGAATCAAGCATGGCATTGGACTCAAGAAATAGAAAACAGTTTATTATTAACCAATTTAGTTTGGAGTTAAGGTTCCTCACCTTAGCTTGCTACAAGATACTTTTCCAAGCTTTAGAATCACCTTTATAGTGTTATTATATTGCTAGAAGACCTAACAAAGTCGATAGAATTTAATTAGAATTAATTCTAAATTTAAAACCATTCTGTTAACTGAGGGTCGATGCTAGGGTCGATGCTAGGGTCGATGGGTCTATCGACCCTACCTTCTTTCTGGACATCCCGAATGCTGAGGGTCGATGGTCAGAAACACCTAGGGTCGGATGGCCTATCGACCCTGGGTGCGACCCTCGGTGCACTCTGGTCCAATTTCTACTTTTAATCCATTCTTCGTGTTTGGGGTCCTATGGCTTGCTTCTACATTCCATTCAACACTCATTCCATGGTCTGAAACCATGAATCATCCTCCTAGATGGCTTTCATGCATTCTCCTAGGGTTTTCCATGAAAACCTAACCATGGATGGATGGTTTGAGTTTCTCCGAGATCACTCTCTCTCCAATAACTATCCTAAGGTCTGTAGAAACTCATGGAATTAGTATCCATACCTGAGAAGATTAATTTTTCTCTGCAACTCTTCTCCTTTTTGCTAGGTTCTCTTCCTTGCCTCTCTCCTTCCTCTTTTCCTTCTCCTCTCTTTCTCTCAATTCAATTAGGGTTGTGAAAGGAGTGAAAGTGGCTTAGGGACATCCTTTAAATAGGCTATAAACATCCTAAAATAAGTACCTTTGAGATTAGGAAGGAATCCAATCGAAAATCTCAAAATTTCCTAGTTTCTATTTTCGGTAGGATCCGAGGGCCGATGGGAGGGTCGATGATCCCGTCGACCCTAGGGTCTTAAGCTGTCCAACCCTCCCTTCAAAATTGAGGGTCTGACTCTTTGTTTTGGGAGGTCCGACCCTGCTTAGCTGGGTATGCGACCCTTCCCCTAATTTAAGTGTTTTTGGGTCCAATTTGATACCTGGGATCTCGATCTCCTTCACGCCCTTGGTCCATTTGACTCAGCCATGATGGGTGAACCTGGTTCAAGGTGGTAAGACCGGGTTAGATTGACACGGGTCTTACAACTCCCCCCAACTTATAAAAATTTCGTCCTCAAATTGTACATACCTTCTGAATCAAATAAGTAAGGGTATTGCTTTCTCATCGCATTTTCTTCTTCCCATGTAATTTCTTCCATGTCTCTACTTTTCCAAGTGACCTTAACATAATAGATATCTCGGTTGCGTAGACGTTGAACATTTTGGTTGGTGATTTCTTTTGGTGTTACTTCAAACGTCAAATCATTAGTCAATTCTGGCAAATCCACTGTCAAGACATGCGTTGGGTCTTTGACATACTTCTTCAATAGGGAGATGTGAAATACGTCATGCACACTTGACATAGATGGTGGTAGTGCTAACTGATATGCCACTTTTCCACGCTTAGCTAGAATTTCATATGGCCCGACATATCTTGGACTTAGTTTTTCTTTCTGTCTGAACCTCTTCAATCCTCACATAGGCGATACCTTCAGAAATACTTTATCACCTACGGCGAACTCTAGATCTCTTCGTCGAGTGTCTGCATATTGCTTTTGACGGTTCTGAGCTGTTCTCACCTTTTCCTTGATAATGTCGATCACTCGACAAGTCTCTTCAACAAATTCCGGTCCAACAATGCTACGTTCTCCCACTTCATTCCAAAATAAGGGAGTTCGACACTTCCTGCCATACAGTGCTTCATAAGGTGACATCTGTATGGTAGCCTGATAGCTGTTATTGTAAGCGAACTCGATCAATGGTAACTTTTCATCCCATGATCCCTTGAAATCAATTACACATGCTCGTAGCATATCTTCTAGAATCTGAATTGTACGCTCTGACTGTCCATCTGTCTGTGGGTGGAATGCAGTACTGAACTTCAATGTTGTACCCATAGCCTTTTGCAGTCCTTCCCAAAATTTAGAAATAAATCGTGGATCTCTATCGGACACAATACTTTCTGGTACACCATGTAACCGAACAATATTATCCACATACAGCTTTGCTAACCTTTCCAGTGTATATAGAGGTCGTATAGGTATGAAGCGAGCTGTTTTAGTCAGACGATCTACAATCACCCAAACTGCGTCAACTACTCGAGGAGTCAATGGTAGTCCCGTGACGAAGTCCATGGTGATGCAGTCCCATTTCCATGCTGGTTCCGGTAATGGCCGCAACGATCCTGCTGGTCTTTGTCGTTCAGCCTTTACTTGCCGACAATTTAGGCATTGAGACACGAACTTAGCTACATCCGCTTTCATTCCCCTCCACCAATATAATTTCTTCGGATCATGATACATTTTTGTACTTCCGGGATGTATCGAATAGATGGTGGTATGGGCTTCTTTCATCGGTCGGTGTCTAATGTCCATACTTTGTTTTTCGGTACACATATTCTTCCTTTGTATTTCAGTACTTTCTCGTCGTCCAAGGTGAACTCAGGGTTGGTCCTACCTTTCTCAATATCTTCTTGTACTGTCCTCAGATAAGGATCTGATTTGATAGCTGTCTTTACTTCATCCACTATATTCGGTATAATCTTCAATGCCACGAACATATTCAAAAACCGGTGAATAAACCCTTGGTTGGCTGATTCATCCGTCGTATCTATCACATACTGCTCGTTGCCGTGATTGAATACTATTTCATTGGTACACATTGCTGCAGTCGTGCTAACTTCTCCTTGAGATTTAATCACCGGTTTTTTCGCTTAATGCATCCACTACTACGTTCGCTTTTCCCGGATGATACTTGGATATCACAATCATAGTCTTTCAATAGTTCCAGCCATCTTCTTTGTCTCATATTCAACTCCTTCGATTAAATAAATAAGTAAGACTTTTATGGTCCGACTTAATCTGGAATTTCTCTCCGTATAAGTAATGTCTCCATATCTTGACAAAGATGTACTCACGCCACTAGCTCCAAATCATGAGTGGGATAATTTTTCTCATGTACCTTCAACTGTCTTGACGCATAAGCAATTACTTGTTCTCCTTGCATAAGCACACATCCTAGTCCCAATCCCGATGCATCAGTGTATAGAGTAAATGTCTGTCCTGGAACGGGAATGGTCAAAATCGGGGCGGATATCAATCTGGCCTTCAATGTCTGGAAGCTCTTCTCACATTTATCCGTCCACACAAACTTTTCACCTTTCTTGGTCAAACTGGTGAGAGGTACGGCAATCCAAGAATAGTCTTCTACGAATCTCCGATAATACCCAGCTAGACCCAGAAAACTTCTAATTTCTGAAACGCTCTTTGGTGCTTCCCACTTTACAATAGCCTCGATTTTGCTGGGGTCCACTTTGATTCCTTCGGCGGATACTACATGGCCTAGGAATGCGACTTCACTTAGCCAAAACTCACACTTTGAAAATTTGGCATATAGCTTCTCTTTTCTTAAACGCTGTAGGGCTGCGGTTAGGTTCTTGATATGGGTTTCCTTGTCCTTGGAGTATACCAATATATCATCAATGAATACTATAACAGATGTATCCAACATATCGTGGAAAACTCGGTTCATAAGTTCCATGAACGTTGCCGGTGCATTAGTTAATCCGAAAGACATCACCAAAAATTCAGTGTCCGTATTTGGTCCTGAAAGCTGTCTTCGGAATATCCCCTTCTTTAATCTTCAGCTGATGATAGCCCGATCGAAGATCGATCTTAGAAAATACTTTCGCTCCTTGTAATTGATCGAACAAGTCATCGATCTGAGGTAGTGGATATCGATTCTTGATTGTCAGTTTATTCAGCTCCCGATAGTCGATACATAATCGAACGCTACCATCCTTCTTCTTTACGAACAACACTGGTGCCCCCCATGGAGATATACTGGGTCGAATATAACCCTTGTCCAGTAGCTCTTGTAATTGCACCTTCAGTTCCTTCAGTTCCATAGGAGCCATTCTAGAAGGTGCTTTTGATACGGGTGCGGCTCTAGGTATCAGATCTATTACAAACTCCGTGGCCCGGTCGGGTGGTAATCTGGGTAATTCCTCTAGAAATACGTCAGGATACTCCCTCACGACATCAATGTCTTCCATTCGTGGTACGTCCTTGGTTAGGTCGACCACGGATACTAGATACCCGACTGCTCCCTTCTCAAGGCACTTCTTAGCCTTTAATGCTGACAGTATGAGCTTGCGTCTCCGGGGAAGTTTGGTTCCCGAGAAACTGAATTTTGTCCCTTCTTTGTCTTTGAACGTTAACCTCTTTCGGCGCATAACAAATTTGCAGAATGCCGAGCTAACCAGTCCATTCCTAAGATGACATCAAAATCTGCCATCTCAAGTTGTATTAAGGTTGCATCTAAAATATGTTCCCCAATGAGAACTGGACATGGTCCATAACCTTTTTCTAATTCCACTTCTAACCCCATCGGTGACCATACAAGTAATTTGTAGTCTAATGTTTTGATGGGTAATTTTGTCTTCTTTCCAAATGACACAGATATAAATGAATGAGTAGCTCCGGAATCGAAGAGTACTCTGGCGGGTACGCCATTTATAGGTACAATACCTGTGACCACATCGGGTGATGCGGCCGCATCCTCGGACGTAACAGCATATACACGTCCCTGATGGAATTGTTTCTTGGGCTTTGGGCACTCCCTTGCCTTATGTCCCGGTTGATTGCACTTAAAACACTTCAGGACTTCAGAATTTGGATTTGGCTGAGGTTGAGCTGCTGAATTAGTCTTGGTTGCAGCTATAAAATTCTGAGGACAGAAAGGCTTATACGTCCTGTTACAGCCTCCGTTGTAAGGATTTCCGGCTGGCCTCTTGATGCCTTTGTTCTGAGTAAAATAACTCTCTTTCTGGCTCGATTCAATCACTCGAGCGATTTGGACAGCTTCATTATAAATCTTCTTTTCTAAGCCTAGAACATGTTCTCTTATGCTTCCTCTCAGTCCCGTGACAAACCTACGGGTTTTGGTTTCTTCCTCTTGCATACTCCGTGGTGCGAAGAAAAATTGCTCTTCATAACGCTGTTGGTACGCATCCACTGACATTTGTCCCTGATAAAGACTCAGGAACTCCTTCTCCATCGAATCTCTGAAGCTCCGTGGAAAGTATTTCTTAAAGAAAGCTTCTTTATATATAGCCCAAGTCAGTAGGGCGTGCTTAGTCAATAGATAGGCCCGGGTCGATTTCCACCAATGATGTGCGTCGCCTTTGAGCATGAAGGTGGCACACAATACTTTCTCCTCTTCGTAATAGTCATCATCGGGAAAATTTATTTCCATCTCGTCTATCCAAGGTGTGCTGTCCATAATGGATCAGACGGTTTGCCATTAAATTCCCGGGCTTCATCTTCAAAAACCTCTCGACCGGTCGAGAGTGATCCATCCGATTTTGGTATGCCCCCAACATATGGGGTGGATACCGATAATTAGCCTGTCTGCCTTCGAAACCCGCGCCGGAATCCATGCGCAGATTGTTGAGGTGTCCGATGGGCTGGGTGGTTACCCACCGGTGCTGCACCGGCTTGTCCCGTGTACATGGGTGCAGCTCGAGTAGTTTGAGACATAATGCCCATGGTAACTTGCATCCGGGCCCGTGCGTGTTGCATGTGTTGTAGCCGCTGAGCTAGGTTCATAACCACGGTTGCTAGCTCCAGTGGTGGAGGTGGCAAATTTGTAGGGTTTATCGGTTCCGGATTTCTCGGTGCATGGTTATTCTCTTGACTAGTCTCCTCCACCGGTGGTGGTGGTGGGACCGCATTTCGGCTCTGTCTGGTTACTCTTCTTCCGGACATATTTTCCTTCCCGAGATGGTGGTGCCCCGAAAATCATCAAAATCAGTGAGAAATCATTTATACTTCATGTAGGCACGCTAACCGATATAAAATTCAAAATCCTCAATTCATTCTGTGAAAAATACTGTCTTTTCTATGTAGGGTCGATGGTGAGGGTCGATGGTATGTCCGACCCTTGGTATCCGACCACGGGAATGACCTGTTCTTCCCAAGAGGGGGCCGAGGGTCGATGGGTATCCGACCCTCGACCGACCCTCGATTTTCCGTCGATCCCGAGAGCCGAGGGTCGATGGGAGGGTCGATCCGAGGGTCGATGGTGCCAGTCGAATTGTCCGACCCTCGGACCAAAAATCAGATTTTTAAGATCCGATTCTGGGTCATTTCTCACTATTCCTCCCCCGTTTCGACTCGTCTCTACTCTCTGAGTTGCTACAGTGCCACTCTACTATTTTTGGTCGGTTTAACTCCGGGTTTCGACGTCCACATCATCCCTACAGGTACGTCTTCCCATTTTTAGCTGTTTTTAGGTTTTCTTTCCTAAGTTTTTGCCCGTTTAACTCATATTTTTCAAATTAAACTTTTTCCAACCGTAAAAATTCGATTTTTATTGGGGGCTTTTGTTATTGGTGTCTCGAGGAACGAAAGCCCTCAAAATTTTTTGAGTTTCATCGGTTGGTTATCGAGAAACTTAAAATTTTCTCTTTTTGCCCTAATTTGTCGAAATTTTTTATTTTTCTTGAATCTCTTCAAATTGGACATCGTCAGTTAAAATTTCCTACTATATGTGGATTGTAGGATATGTTTTAACCTACGTAAGTTCTCATACCCACTTGTATGGTGAGAATTTGATGTTTTTTGGTCAACTTACATCACTATTAAATAAATTTTGGATTTTTATCCTACTAACTCCTTGTTTCTTTTCTCTTTTTTATTTTGTAGATACTATGGCCCGTACCAAAGTACCCAGAGTGCGTGATCCGCTTCGCTTCCGTTCGAATGAAGCCGAGGCACAGTATGCTGACTATGCCCGTAAGAAGGTTGAAGGGGGTCGCATGGTGAACTTGGCTGAGCTAGCCTTGTTCAATGTAGAGGGAGCGTTTGGTGATATGGGGTGGCTCCCCTGTCATCACATACGACGCGTGCACATGTTCGGACTTGGTACGCCCGGTTCTATTGTAATCTCCCGGTGGTGGGGAATTACAATGATGTTGAGCACGGTCGGGAGTTGCGCATCACCGTTACGTCAAGGGGGTGTACATTTCCTTTGATTATCGGCCGGCTGGCCGATCTGTTGGGCATTCCCTATGATGGCCCCATGGTGTACTTGTGCGCCGGGAGAGCCACGGTTCGTTGAGATGGAGATGAGGGCGAGATCGACGGCCCGGTTGCTCCGTCCCGATCGATGGCGGATGAGAGCTTGTTACTTGCGTCCAGCTCCATGGGTCTTCTCGCAAGATTATCCAAAGATAATCTGATCCCACAGAGTGGGCACTATGAGAGGGTCTCTCGGTGACACGGTTCTTGATCTATAGTATATGCACTCGACAGCCGGTCCTGCCTACCTTACATCATCATGCGGACGATGATTAGTGCTACGTTGTCCCGGTCATAGGGGAAATCTACCCTATGGACGCATGATTACGGTGCTACCGACCTGTCTAGGGGTGGATCTGGTAGATGAGAAGATACAGGAGAAGACCTTCTCGCCGCCTCTAGATTGGGAGGCTATCTGTAAGATGGGGTTGCGAGATGCTGTGGTTAGCGATGAGGAGAGGAACGCGATGGTGCGCCCTCACACTCGGGTCGAGATGGCCGATGCCGAGGCTGTTGTTGCCTTTGCTAGAGCTCGTGTGGATCCGATCGACGATGATGATCGTATGTATATGGACGTCGACTCGATACCACCGCCATCACCCACACATGCGGTGGCGTTGGTACATCTTCTCGCGGCGGCTCCCGCACCCGAGGCTGGTCCTTCCCATTCAGCTGATCCTTCACTTCCACCTTCAGCCATGATGGAGATGTTGCAGGAGATCAGGGATGCTCAGCGCAGATCTGATCTGAGGATGAAAGAGTTGCTAGATGCTCACCGTATGAGGGTGGATGAGCTGTTATCGGTCCAGCGGGCGATCGATAGGAGGGTAGCCGACCTAGCAGTTAGTCTCCAGACGACCCAGACCCAGGTGGCCTGGTTGACTAGAGTCTATGCTGAGGACTATGACCGAGATCGTGAGGCACCGCCTCCTCCTTCACCTCCAGCTTCTTGATAGTATCATATTTTTCTTGTACTACAGAGTAACTGTCCGGGTTGTGGACTGTACTCTGCTTTCCTTATATATATATGTTTTGTTTCGCTCTCATTGTTATGTAAACTTGTTTCCCTTTTTAATAGATACATTATTCTCTTTTAGATTTTGTCTCAAACATCACTAGTGCTTACATTGTGTTAATATTACTGTTTTTATTTTTATCCTATCTCAGTTCACAATTGTGTTAAATGTATGCTAGTTCAGCGGACAAGGCCTGAGATGCTCTGATACCAAGTTGTCACACCCCAATTTTGGTCTAACTAGAATGGTGTTTGAACCACTAATAAACCAACGGTTCAACCAGGATCTCAAATAGGCTATCCCCGCGTTATCTAAACTTACACACATCCATAATCATAATCAGAGTAAATACACAATAGCGAAAGTCTTATAATAACATGAACTGAGAACTAAAATGATATCATAAATTTTATAGCAAATTATTTTGTGTTCAACTGAGACATAAATAATTAAATACCAAATACATGTCTTAATAAATCCAAATAAGAAACCTATAAAATATCTAATCAAATACACACGAGTTGCACTAGCAAGAGGAGTCGTGTGTATCCGCTTCAGCTTCAACCTCCATGGCTGCCACGTTCCCGTACGCAGACGCATTCATATAGTCTTCAACGGTATAACCTGCATCATCAACTAAAAATATTCGACGTCGAGGGGTGAGCACACATCACGGCTCAGTGAGTAGCCAAAACAATGCAACAATACATATGCATGCACATCAATTTATATCTTTGGTCCGGTTTAAAGTTTGCAGTATGCTATAGAAAGGTTGAGGTAGCCAAAGGTCGCGTTTATTGACTCCGCCTCTATACACGAGTGTGTGACGTTACCCGAAGATCACGTTTATCGTCAACTCACATGCACCCAACCATGAACATTATATAACAAAGGTTACGTTTATTGCTATATAGTGCCATACCAACACGTAAGCCCCTGTTGGCGAGGGCTGCAAACTGGGCTCGCAACTAACCAATCCTAATGCCAAACAGTGTATCCAAGGCCTCACCCTAAAGATCCCTCAGAATGCCCATAGAGATAGAACTAAGGCCCCCCGGTAGAGTCAGAGACTACAAGGACCGAGACCACCTCCCCTGATACTCTACGACATAATAGTTTTGCTAAAGTAATGGCGATACGACAATGCCAATGCACAAGACTTGAGTTAGAGATAGAGCTAAAGTGCTGAGACCCGCCAAAGGTTAACGTTTATTGACGTTCTCATCACACCTCCCCTGATACTCGCTCGCATCAAGCACATCAACCACACACATACAAGCACATGCCTATTCCTATCATCATCATCATCATCATCATGTTATAAACGATAAAGTAAATATGCATGAACAAATAATAGAAATATTGGATGGCATGCTGTATGCACATTACAAACATATTCGCATAGAAACAAGCATGGCATGGACTCAAGAAATAGAAAACAGTTTATTATTAACCAATTTAGTTTGGAGTTAAGGTTCCTCACCTTAGCTTGCTACAAGATACTTTTCCAAGCTTTAGAATCACCTTTATAGTGTTATTATATTGCTAAAATACCTAACAAAGTCGATAGAATTTAATTAGAATTAATTCTGAATTTAAAACCATTCTGTTAACTGAGGGTCGATGCTAGGGTCGATGGGTCTATCGACCCTCCCTTCTTTCTGGACTTCCCGAATGCTGAGGGTCGATGGTCAGAAACACCTAGGGTCGGATGGCCTATCGACCCTGGGTGCGACCCTCGGTGCACTCTGGCCCAATTTCCACTTTTAATCCATTCTTCGTGTTTGGGGTCCTATGGCTTGCTTTTACATTCCATTCAACACTCATTCCATGGTCTGAAACCATGAATCATCCTCCTAGATGGCTTTCATGCATTCTCCTATGGTTTTCCATGAAAACCTAACCATGGATGGATGGTTTGGGTTTCTCTGAGATCACTCTCTCTCCAATAACTATCCTAAGGTCTGTAGAAACTCATGGAATTAGTATCCATACCTGAGAAGATTAATTTTTCTCTCCAACTCTTCTCCTTTTTGCTAGGTTCTCTTCCTTGCCTCTCTCCTTCCTCTTTTCCTTCTCCTCTCTTTCTCTCAATTCAATTAGGGTTGTGAAAGGAGTGAAAGTGGCTTAGGGACGTCCTTTAAATAGGCTATAAACATCCTAAAATAAGTCCCTTTGAGATTAGGAAGGAATCCAATCAAAAATCTCGAAATTTCCTAGTTTCTATTTTCGGCAGGATCCGAGGGTCGATGGGTGGGTCGATGATCCCGTCGACCCTAGGGTCTTAAGCTGTCCGACCCTCCCTTCAAAACTGAGGGTCTGACTCTTTGTTTTGGGAGGTCCGACCCTGCTTAGCTGGGTATGCGACCCTTCCCCTAATTTAAGTGTTTTTGGGTCGATTTGATACCTGGGATCTCGATCTCCTTCACGCCCTTGGTCCATTTGACTCGGACATGATGGGTGAACCTGGTTCAAGGTGGTAAGACAGGGTTAGATTGAAACGGGTCTTACACTTACCCTTCTCTGGTAAGACTAGAAGCCAATCCATTGAGCATGAGTCATAGTGTCTCTCCAACTAAGAGACCATTTATTGGTCCTAGACCTTATCTAGGTGGCGACTCCATATTTTACTCCATCCATTGGCGTGGATGGATAAAAGTAACCAAGGCGAGAGCCTAATTTTGATTTCGTAAAGGATCATATGAAAATCCATTGTCCTCACACTAACTTGCTCTTGACAGACATGCTCAGGGTCCACCAGCTCTTGACCGACCTACTTAGGGCATACCAACTCAGGGTCGACCTGCTCACGGCTGACTTATTCTCGGCCAACCTGGTCAGGGCCGACTAGCTCATGGTCGACCTTCTCATGGTCAACTTGTTCACTGCTGACTCGCTCTCGACCGACTTGCTCAGGGCCGACCCGCTCATGGCCAATCAGTTCACGGTTGAGTTGCTCATAGTTGACTTGCTTACGGTTGACCTACTCACTATCAACCTGATCATGGGATCGACCTGATCATGGGTGACTGCTCACGGCCAACTTGCTCACTATCGACCCGCCATCTTTAGGCCTGTTCATGGCCAATCTGCTCCAGGCCGACCTGCCATCTTTAGGCTTGCTCGTGTCCAACTTGCGCGGGGCCGACCTACCATATCACAACTGACCAGCTCTTGGCCAAATTGCCCAGGGTCGACTAACTCACGATCGACTTGCTCACAGCCTACTACTTACGGTCGACCTGCTCATTGTCGACCTGCTCATGGGTGACTGCTCACAATCAACTTGCTCATGGTCAACCTACTCACAACTGCCTACTCAATGCCGACCAGCTCAAGGTCGACTTGCTCACAGCTGACTTGCTCACCGTCGACCTGCTCACGACTGACCTGCTCATGGTCAACTACTCACAACCGACCTACTCATGGTCGACTGCACACGATCGACTTTCTCACGATCGATAAGAAGAGATCCGAGCAGCCGAATCAAAACTCAAAACAATGGTGACACAAAAAAGCAAAAGTCTAGTAGGGACCAACCATAGAGGCACTCCTATAAAACCTTCGATTATTACATGCCGTTCACAACATCCATGTCAAAAAGCCTTGGCATAATGAAAGGTGACAGAAGCCAGGCCCGTTAGGGGCACCCACTCAAGTAGAATTTTCATTCAAATTATTTAGTATAGTAATTCACTATGTCAGCAACTATAATACATGTCGTTCCATTCAGTTTATCCTAGAATATCAGCAGACTTGGATGGCTCACGCTTAAGATAGTTCATGTCGTTCCATCCAGCCAACTCAAGTCCTCCATCAGACTTGAACAATCTATGTCGTTTCATTCGGCCTATCTAATGGCCTATCTAAGCCCACCAACAGGCTTGGATAGCGTATGCCATTTCATTCGGCCTATTTAAGTTCACCAGCAAATTTAGCTAGCTCACATTGTTCCATCAGGCCTACTCAACTCCTTTAGTTGACTTGAGCATCTATGCCTTTCCATTTGGCTCATCTTACAACTTGAATAATCTATGATGTTCTATTCGGCATACTCAAGTCCTTCAATCGACTTGCACAATCAATGCCAACCAGTACGGGTCGAAGACTACACTTCAAGAGTACTCGACATTGCACGAAGCAATACCGACTACTCTTCAGGGGTACCATGGCATGCACTCAGCAACACACAACAAATGAAGACAGTAAAAAAAAAACTGCTACAAATTACGATCGATCGCGAAAGGCCGACCAACAAAGGAGCGCCATGTCAATGGTCGACCATGAAAGGAAAACCATGAAGGGCCAACTATGCCATGTCAATGGCCGACCACAAAAGGCCGACCAACAAAAGAGTGTCATGTTAATGGCTAACCACGAGGGCCAACCAACAAAGGAGTACCAAGTCAATGGTCAATTGTGCCATGCCAATGGCTGACGGTGCCATGTCAAAGGGTTTACACTATCGATAGAAGAAGCAAGTATCGTAAGGTAACACCCCCGACTTCAAAACACACCAGATGAAGTTTCAAGTACTTGCGTCGAGCATTGTCAATTCGGTACAAAGGTAAGGCATTGTAGGTTCGACATAAAGACATGGTCAGGTAGCCAAGCCCGCTAAGGGCACCCGATGTTCACAGTCATAAATCCAAAGGTCTTTTATTCCAATAAGGGTCTACAGTGCAAAGTTCAATAACTCTCCAATGTCGTTTCATTCGGCTTCACCATACCTAAATTTGCCTACTGAGGTCCACAAGCAGACCCGAGTAGCACGCAGACCATACCTGAATCTGCCTACTTTGGTCCACAAGTACACGTGAGTAGCACACATACCTGAATCTATTTACTTCGGTCTACAATCAGACCTAAGTAGCACGTAGACCATGCCTGAATTTACCTACTCTAGTCCACAAGCAGACCTAACTAGTACGCAGACCATACATGTATCTGTCTACTCCGATCCACAAGCAGACCCAAGTAGCACGTAGACCATACCTGAATCTGTCTACTCCAATCCACAAGCAAACCCGAGTAGCATGCAGACCATACTTGAATCTTCCTACTCAGGTCTACAAGCAAACCTAAGTAGCACGTAAATCATACCTAAATCTGTCTACTCCGGTCCACAAGCAGACTCGAGTAGCACGCAGACCACACCTGAATCTGCTTACTCAGGTCCATAAGTAGGTCTAAGTAGCACGCACACCTCACACATCTCTACCTACTCAATTCCACAAGCAAACTTGAGCAGGATAAGGGGTAGGTAAATTTGACCCAACCTAGTTACGTCAATACTCGGCACATTCGACACTTAGCAATTTTTTCTAGTCCTCTATGAACGTACTTAGAATAGCAACGTGCAATACCAACTAATTGGACTCAGCTAAATTGTTAGCTGTCAAGCTGCCATACCACACCCCCACCTTTGAGATAACGGCATAACCGACTTGGCATGTCCCTCTATGAACCTCTGAATCCACATCATTTGCACCTAGCAGCAGCAAGCTGGTACTTGATCTAACTTCCAGGCACAAAGATGTTCAAGTTGTCAATATTTAACCGACCTACAAGGCTTTATTTTGCACCTCTGAATGCATACTAGCAGACGCGAGTTGCATCCGATTGGATCGAAACTACCAGCCAGAGGATATTTCACTATTGAATCTCTGGCATCCGACAGTGCAAAGGGCATCTATTATGGGGGAAAAACATCATCCAATGGAAATCTTATACGTGGCACCCAAAATCATATAGGCCGACTAGGCGTGATAGAGGGCTGCTTGGCCTTGCCTGCTCAGAGTCATAGTTTTATCTGGATACGTCTCCTGGGCGGAGGCACAGTCCTATCAGGACACGACGCCTGGTCAGAGGTTTAATCCTATTGGGTTACGTTTTTTGGTCAGAGTCCAGAATCCTAAGGCGATTAGATTACATCATAAGAGTCCTTCTCCTAGCGTAATATAATGTCGATCATCACGGCCATACGACCACTCGTATGGTGACACATGTCACTATTATTGCTGACCGACTTAGCCTCCTTAGCTATAGTCTCCCACTCCTACTCGAAGTCTATGACCTGGGTGTCCCTCAAAGGCAACGCCTAGTAGTCCTATTGGCGATCTACTTCCCTGAGTCTTGGTACCTCCGTGCTTCTTGCCTATCTCTGTAAGTAAAGGATGATCTCTCAAGGTAATACTCACTCACAATCTCACTATTCGCCATCGATTCTCTTTTACGCTCAAACTCTCTCATCGTTCCCCTCTTTTTTTAAACTAGAGATAGCTTCCTGCTGTCTCTTGACTGTTTACATTGGGAATTTGACTTAGGCATCAGAGTGTACCCGGGGCTTAGTCGCCCAACTCCCGTGTCTAATATTTGTGATTGCAAGTTATCTGGATCGCAAATCGACAAGACAATTTTCAACCGTAACAGTTATAAACTAATGTCATGCAAAAAATGTAACGTGATTTTGTGTCATTCATTGCACATAACAAATGTATTCATTCAATAACACTTGAAATGCATTTGATCTAGATAATGGAATTCTAATTAATGGTTTTTCTTTTCTAATATAAAAAAATGATATTAAGATACTCACTAAGAAAACCTATTTTATTTTTACAGGTATATAGTCAAATGACCCATCACATATTTTTAGGTGGAAGGTACCCTAGTTGTGATAAATGAAAATATGATGTGGTAGTGTCAGCCACTGGTGTATAGAGAATATTTTGTATTGATCACATGTCAAATTTCATACTCTAATTTGATCATTTACCCTCTTACTTATGTCCATGCATTCTACCAAAATGTTTTATTTTTCCATGTGTCAAACTCCATTCTTTTGGCTAAATTTTGACATCGACAAAATTATCTGGCTAATCGGGTGCCCGAGTTTATGTTATGGAAGGAATTACACTCTAATCAAAAACGTATTTAAGAAGGGGGAATTTGTAAACTCGTTGGGAAAGGAGCAGATTCTTTATTGACATACAAAAAATCAGACAGTAGTAAAATTTTTGCTACTTGGTTTGCAAGAAATTAATTTTTTGTTGAAAAGGGATTTTGAGTCTACCTATCCAATGAATTTTAGGCAATCCAATTAGCCACTTGGCACAATCATCACCTAAGAACATGTGGGTGGGTCTTCCACGTAACCTCCATCCTCTTAGTATTAGAGAAGGTTTTTAGTCTAGTATTCCACATAAACAATTCATTATGAATTAAGATGTAACATTTTTATAAGTAACTAATCGCTTCGTCCCGGCACTCTTTAGTCTTACAATTCACAACTCATAAATGGCAGGAAAGTTGCAAGGAAAACCCTAGCTAGATTCCTTCCTTTCTTCTCAAGATTTACCTTAATCGAATCGAACTTTGAAAATATGGATGATCTATTTTCCGAAATCGAGCGCAACTGTTTGATTTCGTCTTCTCAAGAAGAACGTCTTCGTCATAGTAAGTTCTGCCACAGTAGGTTCTGCGGTAAAACTATAGTTGATCCTGAGTTTTCTTCGAGCGATGAATCGACCGAAGACTAAGGAATCCTAGTGGACACCACTGAAATGGAAATGTACTCTCTGTCAGAGGATAAACCAGCCATTCAATCGGATGAGTTTCTAACTCCGCAAGAAAATATTCTCATGAGTTCACACGAATAGGCAATGAATCTCACCGGTACTGGAGCTGATGATCATCACAAAGAGCTTAAAGCCAGAGGTAACATTTCTCCTGACAACATTAGAACTGTTGATTTGGATAAAGATAATGTTCCTGGGTTTTCACTGGAAAAGTCTCCAGTAGATAAGGGTTTGGTTCCTGGTAAGGTGGTTTTAGGTTTTTCAGGAGATTCTTCTTCTGTAAAGCAGAGAATTTTAGGGGAACTTTTGGATGGGACTAGAGCTCCTACTTGTGGAGCTGTTGTAGACAATGTTGCAGAGAGATTTGGTGACTCTGCTTTGAGGAAAAATGTTGGGCTTTTGGAGCAAATTTTTGTTAGTCTACAATCTGGTGGAGTTAGTGGAGATATTACTGTTGACACCGAATCTGTGGATACAGGGCTTAAGGAGACTGCAACTAAGGGGGTTTCACCATTGAAAGCACCTGATAAAGAGGGGCAAGGAAGTATGTAGTAGTCCCGTGGGAGGTTCAAGTAAGAAGATATCCAAGAGCTAGATCAGTCCTAAAATATTTTGAATTTTGAGTTTTGAAGCACGGTCCCCTGGTTTTTTTTGTATGTAATTTTCTTTGGAAGAGAAAGTTGTTTTGTTTATGAGGTAAGGCCTTGTTGAAAGAATCTCATTAATATCACTGTATATAACTTTGCTCTATGTAGATTTTGTATTAGTGGGAAAGAACCATAATTTCCATATTGTTACATAGAACAAATTTCACTCTTGTTTCTATAAATCTCTATTTGATTTTGACTGGAAAACTAAGCTGGTTGTGGTTTTTTCATCTCATCGAGCTTGGGATGATGCCAACATACTTGCAAAATTAAACTAAAACCAATGATTCTGATTCTGAGTTGTGGTCCTCCTGGACTTTCTTTTAGACTAAGGGGACCAGTTCCCTGGTTGCATTAGCTTTCTCATTTACAAATAGACAATATCTTACTTGTAAGACTGGCTGAAAAAGAATGACAGGTATAATATCTTACTTGTAAGACTGCTTGAAAAAGAATGATAGGTATTCCAATGGAGACCAAAGGAGATGAATGACAACATGGGTTGTGACAAGCTCAACTGCAGTTGCAATGAATAGAAAAGCTACAACGTGGGTATGAGTTTCTTCCATCCCTATCTCTAAAAGTCTGTCTCATGTAATCAAACAAGCACTGCTCACGGACTCATGGAAAAGTTGCAATGGTTGTATGCTTGTCTTTCCCCTACAAATTGATGTTGTCGTTCTGTTCTGTTCTTGTGAGCTTGAAAATGGGTGTTATCAGTTACTTATGGTGCAGGTACATTTCTTGCAAGGGTCCTCTAATCAAGGATCCAAGCTCATTAAGCTTTTCATAATATACACAGTGTTGGCTTCTCTAACGTGGAGAGGCTTAACCTTTTGAAGCTCTGGAAGTCCTTCTCCGGTGTGATTTCAATTTAAAATTTCTATTGATTTCTTCAAAGAAGTCAATAAATCGGTTTTGGTCAAAAAAATGAAATTGTTTGATTGCATCATTTGAAAAAAAAATTTAAAAAAAAATTATTCGATAGTTTAATTTTGATGATAGATTTTCTCTATGATCTTCTTCCTTTGCAAAACCAATAGGAAAGCATAGGTGCGTTAGGATTGAAGAAAAGGGCGTGGGCTTGCAGAGCCATCTAGGGCCTATTCCCCTGGAAATGAAGTAGATGGTGAGAGTGGTGGTGATCAAGTCCTTGTAGCTGGGGTGGGGTATTGGGGTTTTCATGGCAAATACCTGTGGCCCTTTCTGTTATGCTTTGGTTTGATGTGTTTTTGTTCTGCTTTTTGTTTGATTCGCAAACCCTAGAGATCCAGGAAAAGAAAATTTTGAAATGTAATTTTTCTTCAACAACGTTATTGAAATTATTTTGATCACGTTGTTGCTTCAAAATTTTTTGTAGCATTAATGTTTTTTGAACCAATTTTAATTTTTAGTAGTTTATTTTAGAAAAAATTTCATCTACACCCCATCAAAGATTGTTAACATCATCTACATCCATAAGAATGCAGAAACATCACCTAGGTCCACTTAACTGACGGAAATCACTAAAATTGTTGAAATACAGTTTTACCCTTCATTTTTATATTTTATCTTTTTAATTTTATAAAACTTAAAAGATTTATTCCAAACAGCCTTCTTCTCCGGCGACGTGAAGATTTTTCCGATAATGTGAGCTTGAGACAAAATTTGGATATGCTTGCACTCCATCGTTTCCACAATACCGCGTCGGCAACTGCAGAACCCATTACAGTATCAATATCGAATCCAGCAAGAATTCGTGACATGATGAAGAGGAATTCTTCTCCAATGCGCATGCCATACCCAACTAAACAAATCCTTCGTTTCATAAAATTTAGAAGCCCTAGATCGAGATGGATCAGAGGAGCAATCTATTGAAGGAAAATGGGAAATAAAGAAATGAACAGTACCAAAAATTCGAAACTGATGGAGATGATGACAGTGGAAGCAATGGAGCTTGTAGCTAGGTCGAGATTTCCCAAATGTCCTGCAAATGCTTGAATTATTAGAGTCATGGCGTACAAGGCTACACGACTGAAAATAGCAGGACCTGCGATTTGCCATATCTTCTTCGATTCCACCCATATCCTTTGAATCACAGATCCTTCGCTTCCCTCTTCTAACAGGGGAACCTCGTCTTCCCTCATTCTCTCGCTCTCTCTGCATCTCTAGGCCTCCGGTTTTTCTGCTTCCAACCCTCGTTAATAATCAAAGAACTACCAAAAAAATTTGCTAGCTGGGTGGAACAGGTCCCACGAATTCGACTGATTCTCATAATTGCTACCATTTTTCTTCCTCAAAAGGAACACAAATTTCCATGATTGAAGGTTCAACTGTAAATTTAATCAGAGCGTTTTCATCTCTCTCTCTCTCTCTCTCTCTCTCTCTCTCTCTCTCTCTCTATATATATATATATATTTCAGTCGATGAAGAACAAAAATAAAATTAAAAATTATTTATTAATATGCTTTCATCCACAACCATTGCTAGCTTCTGCCATATGAATCTGACTATGGAGAAGAGTAGAAGAGGAAAGAAGAAGAGGAAAGGAAGAAGAAGAAGAAGGGTAAAATGGTATTTTATCTTTACTCTAAGGGCAGTATTGTCCATGAAAAATTTTATTTCAGTTGACGTCAGCATCTAATGGGAATTAACTGACGGAGTGGACTTCTTTGATTACCACAGCCAAAGTTTTGAGACCTAAGTGATGTTTTTGCAAACTTGTGGGTGTAGATGATATTAACAATCTTTGATGGGGTGTAGATGAAATTTTTTCTTTATTTTATATGCAAGGTTTATGAGAAGAAATAGATTTTTTATTCAATTTTAATTTTCAATGGCATGCATTGTTAAATAATTGAAATGTTTGATCTTCTTTTGGGTGATCCAAGTTGAACTGGTTTATAAGAAGCAAAAGAAAAAAAGTTAAATGTTTTGTTAATCATGTGTCAACAAACGACCATCGGATAATTAATTATAGAGGAAATCATTGTTAAATATGGAGTCTATCCAAACGATTCTGATTTCATATATTTTTGGTAGGTCATTCACCCTTCACTGATATGTTGAGCTTTTCTTAATTTTTATGTAAAAGAGTGATAAACCTTCCTTAGAACTGGATACCGACTCCTTATCTTGATAACTAATTTCAAATCTTATAGCTATGTTTCAGCAACTTGTGACTCTAAACTTCCAAATTGCTTCGGATGTAGTTTCCCACCAAGATTTGACTTCTGATCTTAGAAGATTATCAGAAAACCAGAATTCCAATTCAAACCATCAATAGTGTGTTTTCTCCTTTGTCTTAGGCTTATCATTTGAAGTTTCATCATCACAATTCCTTTTCTCATTTACAAACAACATACTTCTGGCCTTCTAGGTTGGAGAGGAAAACAATAAAATGGTATATGGTTCATGCACACTTTAGGAAACAAAATGTTATAAACCAATGTCATGCAAAAAATGTTATAAACTAATGTCATGCAAAAAATGTAACGTGATGTTGTGCGTCATTCATTGCACGTAACAAATGTATTCATTCAATAACACTTGAAATGCATTTGATCAAGGTAATGGAATTTCTATTTAATGGTTTTTCTTTTCTAATATAAAA
Organism: Protea cynaroides; assembly: GCA_028583415.1. Taxonomy (NCBI): domain Eukaryota; kingdom Viridiplantae; phylum Streptophyta; class Magnoliopsida; order Proteales; family Proteaceae; genus Protea; species Protea cynaroides. Next base: position 78,003,077 of record CM053275.1, read on the forward strand.
AAAATGATATTAAGACACTCACTAAGAAAACCTATTTTATTTTTACTTGGAAACAAACGTATATAGTCAAATGACCCATCACATATTTTTAGGTGGAGGGTCCCTCGATTGTGATAAATGAAAATATGATGTGCTAGTGTCAGCCACTGATATATAGAGAATATTTTGGATTGGTCATATGTCAAATTTCATATTCTAATTTGATCATTTACCTCTTACTTATGTCTATGCATCTTACCAAAATGTTTTATTTTGCCATGTGTCAAACTCCATTCTTTTGGCTGAATTTTGACATCAAAATTTTTTTTTGGCAAACCGGGTGCCCGAGTTCACGTGGACTCATATGGAATCATGCTCTAATCAAAAACGTATTTTAGAAAACACTAAAACCTAAGGGGGAATTTGTAAACCCGTTGGGGAAGGAGCAGATTCTATATTGACCTACACAAAACCAGACAGTAGGAAAAATTTTACTGCCCAGTTTGCAAGAAATTTATTTTATGTCTAAAAGGAATTTTGAGTCTACCTATCTAATGAATTTTAGACAATCCAATTTGCCACGTGGCACAGTTACCACCTAAGAACATGTGGGTCGATTGTCCACGTAACCTTGATCCTCTTGGTATTAGAGAAGGTTTCCTAATCTAGTAGTCCACATAAACAATTCATTATGACTTACGACGTAGCATTTATCTTCTAGTGCAACATCATAATTTGGAACATACTGAAAATTGTATGCAAGTAGAACCCAAAGGACTTGAACAACTCAGAAACAACCCCTTAACAAATTAATGAATTTGACACGGATGCCTAAGGTTACAAAGGGGTACATAGACATACATGGGAGGGGGTGGTATATGGTTGAATTTGGATATAAAATTTTACACATGACTTATATAGACCTTTTCTAAACCTCCAAAATTTGGATTTTCCAAATCACCCACTTGCCACTGTAGTTGGGCACCGAATTGATGCATCTCTTATAGGGGGGCCTCAAGTAACCCTTGGACACTCTCCACTACTCCAAAGTCATAACATAGGATGTACTTTCTAGTAATTCCCTAGCATAAGGTTGATAAAATATATTTCTACGATCAATGCAAAAGTGTTTATTAAAATTTGTATAATTTTGGTTGCCTCTCTGGTGTACTAACCTTCCTCCTTCATCCAAGCTTGGGACCTGCAACATTAAACACTAGTATAAAAATGTGAATTACTTAAGCAAAAAATATCCACAAAATAATTACACTTCTGTGGAAGGAAACTTTTCACAAGTCACAATTTTATTGACCATATGTCAAATTCATACTCTAATATAATCATTTACCCTACCACTTATGTTCATGCATCCTACTGGTGGTCTTGAACTTTTTCATTGTTTTTATTTCGCCTTGAATTAAATTCCATTCTTTTGGCTAAAAGCTTGACTTGTCAATAGGGGACCTTTCACTCTTTCAGTTCATCTAATTTACCATGTGACATAATTACTACTAAGAACATGTGAGTGGGTCATCTAGATAAGAAATCCATTGTCGCATGCCTAGTTTTACGAAGTCAAAACTTAAATTCGATGAAAATCGTAGACAGATAGAACCCAAAGACTCATGTTATCACATGTCAAGTTCCAGCCTATAAGGATTTGACCATGTAACAAAACAAACAATAGAAAAATCGAAGAATTTGACATCGATTCATGGGATTACCAAAAGTTGCACGAACATACATGAGATGATACACCATATCCTCTCCGCGTCCAAGGGCTGGGGATCAGTCGGCCCGCCTACCAATACATGGGGAGGTGGGCTGGTTGAAATCCCGCCCTTGGCAGGCGGCAGGTGGGCGGGAGTGGATTTTTTTGCCCATTACATGGTGGGTATATAGTTTGAGTTTTGGATATGGAAATTGACACGTAACCAAGTCATTATTCAGGTGATATAGTAGTAAACTCAAACATGACTACTCTTTTTGTTATTTATTTATTTTATTTAATAAGGAAAAAGGTTCTCTGAACACTATAGTGGGCTCATTACCAGCATCCCTAAGTTTATCTCTCTCCGTCCTACCCTTTACAGACAATTTGAGGTTCGTCCACTCCCATTGGTGGGCACAGGCAACTATGCCATTCAGAAAACCCACGCCCATATTCTAAATGGACAGCCCTAATTAAACTGGTTCTTTCTCCCCTTTGGTGGGTCCTCATTGGACCTAGCTCCTCTCAAGTCCAACCATTTCTCAAGTTGTGATCCAGCAACTGGAGTTTACTCTGCATGCAAACCAATGTATTGGTATGCACATTGGACTGACTCTAGCAGCTGGATCACAACTTGAAAAGTGGTTGGAACCCGTCCTCATTGCCATCTAGCACTGGGCTTTCTGCACACTGGATCAGGAATCAGGGCCCATCACCAAATGGACCCTTGATAAGTAATAGGGCAGCCCAACCATTATTAGAATCTGGGCCAGGAGGCCCAAGACCCCCAGGCCATTCCTAAAGTTTCGGATTATAAATAAGCACGTGTTAGCCTATTGGGGAGTGGGACCCGCACAGCCGCACTGTTATAAGTATCTGAAAAACCCATCTGCCTCGCCCCCGTCACTCTTTCAATTCACAACACACAAATGGCGGGAAAATTGCGAGGAAAACCCTAAACCCTAGAGTGTTTCGTTTCTTCTCGAGACTTTTCTTAATCGAATCGAACACTGAAAATATGGATGATCCATTTATTTCCGAAATCGAGCGCGAGTGTTTCATTTCTTCATCTCAAGAAGAACGTCTTCGCAACAGTGGGTTCTGCCTCAGTAGGTTCTGCGATAAAACTAGAGATGATCCTGAGTTTTCTTCGAACGATGAATCGACCGAAGATGGAGGAATGCTGGTGGACTCCACTGGAATCGAAATGCACTCTCTGTCGGAGGATAAACCAGCCAGTCAATCGGATGAGTTTCTAACTCCGCAAGAAAATATTCTCATGAGTTCACAGGAACAGGCAATGAATCTCATGAATCTCACCGGTACAGGAGCTGATGATCATCACAAAGAGCTTAAAGCCAGAGGTAATGTTTCTCCTGACCACATTGTAACTGTTGATTTGGGTAAAGATAATGTTCCTGGGTTTTCACTGGGAAAATCTCCAGCGGATAAGGGTTTGGTTCCTGGTAAGGAGTTTTTAGGTTTCTCAGGAGATTCTTCGTCGATAAGGCAGAGAATTTCGGGGGAATTTTTCGATGGGACTAGAGCTCCTGCCTGTGGAGCTGTTGTTGAAAAGAGATCTGGTGACTCTGCTTTGAGGAAGAATTTTGGGTTTTTGAAGCAAAATTTTGAGACTGTTAATCTACAATCTGGAGGAGTTGGTGGAGATATTCCTGTTGGCACCGAATCTGTGGGTACAGGGTTTAAGAAGAATGCAACTAAGGGGGTTGCACCATTGAAAGCAACTGAGAAAGAGCCAGAGTTTAGTGTACATAGGGGAAAGGAAGTACGCAGTAGTCCAGAGGGAGGTTCAAGTAAGAAGATATCCAAGAGGCAGTCAACATGCAAAAATGCATCCAAGGTCGCAAATAGACGTCAACTGCCTGCTTCGATGCGTGGACCAATGCAGAATGCAGCTAAGCGTTTGATTCCTGACAGCTCTTTCTCTGAAAATCAGTCTTTAAAGTCTCTTATGGATGCCGTTATTGAACTTTCTGGAGGAAAAAATGCAACTGGTGATCCTGGAAATGTTGACATTTTGGAAACAGCTAAACAGCGAGGCATGACATTCCCTCGGCCTCGATGGTGGCCACCGGAAGGGTTTTAAAAGAGAAACCAGAAAGATGAGTATAAGAAATTATTTGAATGTTGGGAACCCCAGATGGGTCCAAAGCTGAAACTTTTGATGCAGTCTACTGCTTTTTTTGTATGTAAATTTTCTTGGAAGTGAAAGTTGTTTTGTTTATGAGGTAAGGCCTTGTTCAAAGAATGTAGGTAATATCACTGGATATAACTTTGCACTTTGTAGATCTTGTATTAGCTAAAAAGAACCATAATTTCCATATAGTTACATAAAACAAATTTCACTCTTGTTTCTATAAATCTCCATTTGATTTTGACTGGAAAAACTAAGCTGATTGAGCTTTTTTTCATTTCACCGAGCTTGGATGATGCCAGCGTACTTGTAAAGTTAAACTAAACCAGTGATTTTGATTCAGAGTTTTGGTCCGCATGGACTTTCTTGTAGACTAAGGGAACCAGTTCCTTGATTGCATAAGCTGCCTTATTTACAAATATATAAGATCTTAGGCTCTCTTTGGTATGTATTACAGAATTAATTATATATTGCATTATGACATATTTAGTTGTTTGGTATGATTTATAGTACTTATTTATATTTAAAATAAATTGATATAATCCAAAATCTACAAACAGGTTAGAAGATGTTTATCATTATTGTGATAATCTAGTATTACTTCTTTATGTCTAGTGGTATTAAACGGTTTTTTTTTTTTTCCTACTCATAGTTTATTCTCATAAATGATGTCATAAATAACTCATAAACATAAATATAAACTATACCATAGAGTGTCTTACTTGTAAGACTGCTTGAAAAAGAATGATAGGTATTCCATTGAGAGAGACCCAAAGAGATGAATGACAACATGGGTTGTGACAAGCTCAACTGCAGTTACAATGACTAGCAATGCTAGAACTAGCCATTTCTCGATGATTTTATGGAGGATCACCAAAAACAGTATAGCCCTTACCTAGAGCAAGTAAACAGAAGTAGAGTGCGTCCTACTGTCTATGGAGACAACAGAGATATCCTCCCTCCTCTAGCATGCAAGCAAGGGAAAGAGATGGAGCAAACAAAGAGGATTGGGATATACACTATTGCCTACAGAGATGACAGAGATATTCTCTCTCCTTCACTGGAGCAAAACAGAGTTAAAAATAGAACATTAAGAATGAGAACACATCCTTCTGTCTACAGAGACAGTAGAGTGTATTTTCCTTACACTTGAACAAAAGTATGAAGCTAAGATTAAAACAGGAAGGAATGGAACATCTCACCATCTACAGAGAGAGAAGAGATGCTCACAAATCAAGCAAGTAAAGATAGAATTGACAATGGGAGATTTCATCGCCACCAGAAGAATTATTGATGGAAGATGTTTTGTCCACTTCTAGGAACTTAATAAGTTAGAAACCCAGGAAAACCTCTAATACTATCGAAAGACAGCTGACTTTGAAGGTCTTGAATGATGAAGGAAGCTACAAATGGAAATGGTTGAGATGGCTTCTATACTGCATAAAACTTTAGGCTAAATTCATAATTTGAAGGGGTCATTTGGTTAAGTGACAGGCAGTAGAGATGATAACATCTTCCATCATGGTTGGTGTTCACTTGGATCATTGCTTGAGAAATCTTCTTTAAAAACACCAGGCTTTCCTCCTGGTTCAAGTAAAATATGTGGATCAGTCAAACTCCAAAGCCGACAAATCAAATATTATTTCAAACCTCAACTTCAGGGTGAGTTAAGACTGCATTTGGCTAATGGTGACATGGAACAGCAATAGCCAACAGTGAAGTCAACCAGTTTTATGTCGGATTTTACACCTTTGGATGCCTGCAAATTTGCAGTGGTGCCACAGTTTTTTTCCTCTCCTTGGTTACAACTTACAACTCACATGTTTTCCTTATTGTACATACTACATACATTGACCTTTTCCATTGGCAAGTTTTCTAATTTATTTTTCTAATCCCCCCTCTCTCTCTCTCTCTCTCTCTCTCTCTCTTTTTCCATTTCACTTCACTTTACCAATGAAAAATGTATTTCACGTTTCTTGACATATCACTTCTCTCTCTCTCTCTCATGGCTGCACAGGTTTTCTTATGAGGGGAAATCTTGTTTGGTTTACCAATAGTGTCTGTAAGATGATTTGTTTTACATGAGGGAAAGTCTTGTTTTAAATCAATCGAAATAATGACTCTTGCTGTTATCACTGCATTTACTTTTGCTCTGGATAGATGTCTTGTACTGAACAGAAAATTAATATTTAATCCGTGATTTCTATTTTGATTTTCGAACCTCAAGGATCCTTGGCTCCATTCTTGAAAGCATGTAGATGGGAAGGGGAAAGAGGGAAAAGAACCATGTGATTCTGAATTAAACTAAATCAGTGATTCTGAATTAAAGGCCTTGGCTTTCTTGTTGACTCAATAGTACCTATTCCCCAGCTGCAGAAGCCTCTTTCACAAAATGATTATCAGTTACTCATAAGACTACATGTAGAAGAATTATAGGTATTCCCACCATGGAGAGCCACATACAGAAGTAAGCTGCATTATGGGTGAGGATGAACCCAACCATACTTAAAATGTCTCTATTGGAAGAATAAATCATTTGTCAATGATTTTATGGAGGATCACTGAATTTGGCTTATCCCTCAACAGGTGAATATAATCGAAATTTACAGATAATATCACCTCTGGAGGAATAAATGATAGACGATCACCGGGTGCAAGGCTCTGGAGAACCATCCACACGAGTGTAATATGGCAAAAAATAGCCCAAGTTTTTGATGATTCTCATAGCTTTAGCCTTTAGACTCGAGGGAACGCACAACCCTTGCAGGAGCCATAATCCTTGTTGATGCTTGCATGATGCGTCTGCCTTTATTTCAGTAGGAGCCATGGTGGTAGAACTTGGAGAAATTGATGACTGTTTGATGGTCCCATGACTAGCCATCTTCAGTTCAGGAAAAGAGATTACTGGCTCTTTCCAAAGCCTCAAGTACATGCAGTTGTAGGAACTTCGAGTTAAGAACACAGGATAACCTCCTTATATTTTAAAAATATGATGAGTTTGAAGGTCTTGAATAACTCAAACCGAGAATTGCTGCAACTTTTAATAAGAAAGTTTGTCTTCGCCATTTGGCAATCGGAGATTTGGTACTCAAAGAGCAGAGAGCTCCAGAACATGAACCCAGGGGCAAGTTCCGTCCCAATTGGAGTGGACCTTTTGTAGTGAAGGAGATCTTGCTAGGGAAGGCTGTTCGTCTCACAGATACAGATGGAAATGAGTTACAATATTTGACCAACCTTGACCAGATGAAAAAGTACTTTGTATAACCTCCACATTAAAAAAAAAAAAAAAAGAATGTTGGTTGGTTTGATGATAGATCATCTTGGAGCCTTACAGCATGGTTGGCCTTAGCATTCATTTAGGCCTACCCCCTCACTAAAGGTTGGTTTCATCACTTGATCATTGTTGGAAGAGGACTTTCTTTTTTGGCAAAGACTTTTTCTCCCGTCTATCAATCTGACGGTTTCCCAAGAGTCTCCATCATAAAGCCCTTCATTTCACATCATTTTATTGGCTTTTGTGATATTGCTTCTTGTGAACATGTCACTCTTTTATGTGAGTATTGGGTTTATAATCTGGCTGAAATCTCTATCTGTCACTCATCACTTTGGTGACGTCCAAAGATTTCAATAGCCCTTATTTTGAGCCATAAATGGTGATTCCTCAGTGAATCCACCATTCTACATGATAAGCCCCTATTCTCCCCAATGGCGGACCCATATGGGCAGTTTCTTATCAGTCCACTTGGGACTCCAGTATCATGCTTGTTTACGAATCTAGTTGGTTTAGGCCCAGACAGAGTCATGTCCGTTTCGACATACCATGCGCAGCTTGTGGAGGTATACATGGATTGTGTTTTGAATGCCCTCAGTATGGTCGACATGACCCATTAGTAGTCCTTAACCTTAATGTGGAGGTTGTGTCTCTTTAAGTTTGCTCTTGGTTTGGTCGAACGCTAATCATTTGTTAACTTGTGCAGAAATGGATAACCAATTGCAAGAGTGGGCCCGTGATATGTCCCAAAATGACAAAGGAGATTTGGCCAGTCTTGATTTAGAAGCCCTTTACCAACTTCGACATGTTAAAATCTGTCATGGTCTTTTGGGGGCGGCTTCCCGGTTTTGGGATCCCACAATGCATGTGTTCAGATTTGGGAACATAGAGATATGCCCTACATACGAAGAGTTCCGTGGATGTCTTATCTTTCCTACGCGAGAAGGGATCTTTTGCCCTCCATTGGAAGAGACTTCCGACCATGAGATCCGAGAATATTTTGGTTGGACCAAGAAGGAGGCTCTACCAATCATCAAGCTTGGAGAAATCGCTATCTTAGCCATGGTCACCAAGTATGCCCACCAACAAACTTGCTCACGTTTGGGTCGTGAATATCGAAGGAAGGCCTTTTATTTTTGTATGATCGCAAGGTACTTGTTGAACACGCATGAGCGCCTTTGCTCTCCAATCATCATTGATGTCATTAAACATCTCCAGAAAGGGTTTGATATCATACCAACAATCCTGGCCGAGACATTAAAGGGTTTAGACAGATGGGCCAAGAATGGTGGTCGTCTTCATATGGATACTCTCAACGGCTCCCCTTATCTGTTACACATCTGGTTGACTGAGAAACTAAGTATGTTTGCGCCTTTAGAGGTTTCAGTACTTCGGCCCGTCCATTATATGAAAAGAGCCAAGAATTCAGATTTTTACAAGGAACATAACTGGCCTGAGCGATTGAGAGCCTTGAAGGTCGACGATATCACATGGAGGAGCAAGTGGATGTCAACCCCATGTCCAGTGTTGAAAACCCGAGGAAATTAATGTGTACAAATTATGGGTCTGACTCACTCATCCTTCTATGTACCATCCCTGTTGTATCGTCAGTTGAACAGGTTGCCAAGTGTGGTTGGTGATATTACAGGTGTCTCCCCTCCTAAGGAATTAACCAAAGATTTTGTTTGGAGCATTGCAGATGCGTGGCATTATCGGGATCGTCCAGCCCCTACCCTAATGACTACAGCAGCATCTATTGAAGAAATTGCCAGCAGCTCGGGTCCTTAGTCAGATCTACCATGGACCCATCCATATTTGGCTATTCTATCATGGGTTTTGGGAACCTAAATGTTTGAAAGAAATGTGACTGTTTTATCAATACCTTTTGCGGAGGGTTCAGTTTATTTTCTAGATGATAATTTTAATTGAATTCTTGACTTATTAACAATGATTTTAAAGTTCATCAATATCAGATTTTTAAGTCTTGAAGTGCCTTGAATCTTTGTGATTGTGCTGTCATGAGGGCATGCCCTAACTTGAGTTGGTAATCTGAATTTTGTGGTCTACGGACATCACTTCCTTAGGGCACCTTGGTAGGTGATTCCATTTCATTTACCGTCGGGACACTTAGTCAAGTGCTCCGATTGTGTTTGTCAGATACTTAGAGGGGTGATTCTGATTCTTTATTTACCGTCGGGACATTTAGTCAAGTGCTCCGATTGGGTTTGTCAGATACCTTGAGGGGTGATTCTGATTCCTATTTACCATCGGGACACTTAGTCAAGTGCTCCGATTATGTTTGTCAGATACCTTGAGGGGTGATTCTGATTCCTATTTACCGTCGGGACATTTAGTCAAGTGCTCCAATTGTGTTTGTCAGATACCTTGAGGGGTAATTCTGATTCCTATTTACCGTCGGACACTTAGTCAAGTGCTCCGATTGTGTTTGTCAGATACCTTGAGGGGTGATTCTGATTTTTATTTACCGTTGGGACACTTAGTCAAGTGCTCCGATTGTGTTCGTCAGATACCTTGAGGGGTGATTCTGATTTTTTTTATTTACCATTGGGACACTTAGTCAAGTGCTCTGATTGTGTTCGTCAGACACCTTGGTGGGTGATCTGGTCGTTTTTTTTTCTCGAACACCTTGGCGGGTGATTTGAGCTTGTCAAAATGTCTAGTCAGATGTTTTGATTCCTATTAGAACGCTTAATCAAGCGCTTTGATCCGATCTTTCCTCGTCAGCGCCTAGTCAGGTATGCTGATTCTATGACGGAACATATAGTCAAAATGTTCTGTTTCTCGTCGAAATGCTTAGTCAAGCACTCCATTTTTTGCTCCTTTCTTCGTCGGAACGTTTAGTCAAGTGCTTCGATTAAATTCATTTTTCCTTGTCAGTGCCTAGTCAGGTATGCTGATTCACTGACGGAACATCTAGTCAGAATGTTCTGTTTCTCGTTGGAATGCTTAGTCAAGCGCTCCGATTAAATTCTCTTTTCCTCGTCAGCGCCTAGTCAGGTACGCTGATTTCTTCTGACGAAACATCTAGTCAGAATGTTCTGTTTCCCCATTTTTCGTTTTGTGCAATTGTCCATGGACCAAAATGCGGTCTTTTCTTTTCTTCGCCCTCATTCACTTTGAATTTCGACCGAAGAGGGGCATTCTGTAAGACCCTCATTTTGGCCTATTTCTTATCAAGGGCATTTTTGTCATTTTTGATCATGTTAGAATTTCTTGTATTTTTAGGTTATTAGGAAAAATATTAAAAAAATGAAAATCATTAAAACAGAAAGAAAAAAAAAATAAAAAAATACAAAAAAAGAAAAAAAAATGTTGATTTAGTTCGTGTTTAGGATATAGAACAATAGGTTTAGGCTGGGTTTAGTTTAGGTTTGTATTTAGGATATAGAACAATAGGTTTAGGCTGGGTTTAGTTTAGGTTTGTGTTTAGGATATAGAATAATGGGTTTGGGCTGGGTTTAGTTTAGGTTGGTGTTTAGGATATAGAACAATGGGTTTGGGCTGGGTTTAGATTAGGTGTCAATAGGTACTAGGCTAATGGGCTTGGGTTTGGGCTTAGGATATCAATTGTGTAATAGTTTTTTTTATTTTATCATATTTGTTAGGTTCGGTTATCTAGAAAGGAGATCAAGTGGGAGGCATCTTGGCCTTTGGATTAAGGGTTAGAAAAACTCTAGAAAATCATAAAGAAAGAGAGTGTCGTGCGGGGGAGGAAAAAAAAAAGGGAAGGCGGCAGCAAGAGGGAGAGATGGAGGAAGAGAAGGGGAAAGAGCTTCGGTAGCAGCTCATGGAGAGAAGTGAAAGCGGGAGTGAGAAGAAAGAGAGAAATCATTGAGAGAAAGGAAGACGAAGAGGAGATTGAGAAAGTAGAGAAGAAAGCCGACGGCCACTTTGAGAGAAAAATAAAACTAAGAGGGAGTTTCTTTTCCCTAATCGAAAGAGAGAAGAGTGGGGGGTTTTCTAATTTCGTCATGGGGAGAAATCAGAAACCTAGAGGGAGAAGGTCTCGACCGGAGGGGATTCTCATTTTTGGAGATCTACAGAGGGTTCGGTGGTGTTTCATTGGAATCCTAAGATCGAAAGTAGAGGGAGAAGATCATTGGGGGTTCTTGAAAGAAAGAAACTGCAGAAAGAGAAGAAGCAAGATTAATGAGAAGAATTAGGGAAGAAGAAAGAATGGAGTGAGAACCAAGGATTGTCGGCCAGATTGGGGAAATAAAGAACCGCAAGAAGAAGAAAAGTTGATTTCGATTGCTGTTGCAGAGGAGAAGGAAGAGAGAGAGAGAGAGTGAGTCGATCCTTCGATTTTTCTTTTGTTTGATCGAGTCATTCGTCATCTGGAAATTAGAATCATCATCTCCACAATATTCTATTTTAGAATCTCTCTCTATCTTTCCTGAAAAGTCTGGCCGTGACCATGGTGGCTGAAGGAAGAAGACGAGGAGCCGTAGAAAGATAAATCTTCGATTGCAATCGTGGCTACACAAGTTCTTGTCGGTTTGATTGATCCAACCTTCATTATTCAGGTGACTGATCTTGACCTCACCTTTCAGTTCTAGGTTTTGGATGCTTTTGTGGATTTTCAATCTGAGATGGTTTTGGTCCTAATTTTGAATGCTGATCACCAGCTTGTTGTACTTGAATTCCTCATTAATCTGAGATGGATTTTTCTATGCTTTTATTGTGTGTCAAATCTGGTTTGGATTTGTTCCCTCTTTCTTTCTATTTTTTTTATATAAATACTGTCTTCTCCTCTCAAACCAGCTTCAGTTACAGGAATGAGAGTTCCATTTTCTTTTCTTTGTTGCTTATTCTAGGCAGATTTAGGTTTTGTCTCTCCTTGGAACGAAAAAAAAAAGAAAAGTTGTTTTCATTATTTGGTTCTAGAGAGAGGTCTCGGTCAGAGTGCAAGTTCTTGTTTTGTTTCTTTATCTTTTGTACAAAGCATGATATAAATCTGATTTAGGTTGCGTTGAGTTTTTTTTTAATAATTAAACCTGGTTTGGTGGACTAAACAAGTTTATTAGCTTGTATGGTAAAAATCTGGTTTGGTAGATTGAATCGACTTATTGGTTTGTATGGTCAAATCTGGTTTGGTCTTATGCCTTTATTAGATCATGGTTTATGTTAAGACCATTCTAGATGCTTGACCTATGTCCTCAGATTTGGTTCAACCACGTAGTGGGTTTGATTTATTTGCACTAGGCTGGTTCAACACTATGATAGGGCAGGCTTAATTGCATTGGTTTAGTTCAGCCCTCTAATAGGTTTGGCTTAAGTGGGTTGATTTGGTTCAGTTCCATAATGGGCTTGGTGTAATTGTTATGGGCCTGGTTTGATTGATTTATACCATAGGCTTAGACTTAATTCAGCCCATACACTAGATTCAACCAATGTACTTGGTTTGGTTTTAAAATACTTAGCTTGGTTTAAAGTACTTGGTTTGGTTTGATTGCTTGCTTCGATCATATGCTTGGCTGACTTCCCCATGTGTTTAATTTGACATGATCACAGGCTTAGTTAGTCACATCCATACTTAGTCATTACATGTATCCCCACCCTTAAGTGATGTATCTCTCGCTTCATGTTTGTAATAGCTTAATGTGAGAGTCCCCTCACCCAGTGGTGTGAAACTTTAAGGTGACTCCAATGAGTATCTTTGTTGGGATTCTCAAATCCCATGTCGATTGGGGTGGGCCCTTCCTAGGCCATGGGCCCGCTCAACCATTAGGGTTCGTCACATAATTGTTTTTCCCCCTCTCAAAGAAAAATATCAAAAAAAGGAGAGAAAAGAAAAAATACAAAAAAAAAGGTGTCATGTTTGCATGTTTTCAAGCGACGGTTGGGATCATGTTTGATCTCCAACCTAGCCATTATCCAGATTCATTTTTGGCCTGAGGGCATTTCGTTTCCCATGTTTGGGAGTTGGTCTGTGGACCAGTCACTTTCAGAATGTTAGTTTGCCTTGCTGAGTGCAAGAAGTCGAGGTCCGAGTACCTCTTGAGTTTGCCTTGCCGAGTGCAAGGAGTTGAGGTCCGAGTACCTCTTGAGTGATGCCTTCCGAGTGCGAGGAGTCGAGGTCCGAGTACCTCTTGAGTGATGCCTTTCCGAGTGCGGGGAGCTGAGGTCCGAGTACCTTTGAGGTCCGAGCACCTCTTGAGTGATGCCATTTGGGGTCCAGCAGCCCATTAACTGTTGGGAACTACGTTTGACCTTATTCTCTAAAGAGATACGTAGGCAGCGGGAAGTGGAGAACTCTGAGTAGTTCACCCTTCGCCGCACGGTCACACGTGCTTCCTTTGTCAAGGGAGCACCTCACACACAACCACAACCACAACCACAATCCTGCACGAACTACGTTTGGCCTGATTCCCACCGCACAGGGATACATAGGCGGCTTGTTCTCGAGCTCGGTCATCCATTATCTGTTGTATTTTCTATGTTATTCATTCTTTTAATTCATTATTTGTTTATTCATGATTATTTCATTTTTTTTATCCATTCATTTGTTCATTGATCCATTTATTGTCTGTTGACTTGTATTTTATTTTTCAAGTCTATGTGGCGGCATCCTAAGTTAGAACAACTTAGAAACTTGGTCTAGGGTTCCCCATTTGCCTAGTTAGGCTAAATTGAATGACCTGAACATACATAAGTTTCAAGAATGTAGGAAAGGATAGGACAGAAGGAGACCGGTCCATTGACCGGGCGAGTTGGGTGCCTAACACCTTCCCAACTCGTAACTTGACACTTACCCTTCTCTGGTAAGACTAGAAGCCAATCCATTGAGCATGAGTCATAGTGTCTCTCCAAGTGAGAGACCATTTATAGGTCCTAGACCTTATCTAGGTGGTGACTCCATATTTTACTCCATCTATTGGCGTGGATGGATAAAAGTAACCAAGGCGAGAGCCTAATTTTGATTTCGTGAAGGATCATATGAAAATCCATTGTCCTCACAGTGGCGACTTCACTGGGGAATATCATGTCAGACTCCAAATCTTATCCTTCCTTTCCTTACACTCTTGTATGTTTAGGTCGATGTATTTTGTGGGTTTACTTGATGTTAATTATTGTATTTTTATTTCTTGTAAATACATGTATTTTAGCTTAATTGTTTACATTTTGTGTTTCCTATAAATACTTGTAGCATGTTGTAAATACCTGTATGTTGTTTAGATGTAAATTCTTGTGTCTTAACTTCTTGTAAATACCTATGGTTTAGTTTGTTGTAGACTCTTGTATATAACATGTTGTAAATAACTGGTTTTAGTTTGTTGTAAATACTTGGATGTTAGGTGGTTGTAAATACTTGTTTGTTAATTTCTATTTTTGCATCTTGCATTGCATTTGTGAGGATGAGATCAACCAAACCTCGTGGTTAGTTGGAACGGACCCATTATGAATATTTTGGGCAGCCTTCCGACAAATCCACAACCTTGATCTAGTACCTTCGGGTATATAAAAGGATGCCCGTACCTGCGACTCATTCCGTTTATACGGGTGCTAGGTATATTTTGCTTCCCGTCAAGGTAGCATGCTGGTCCTATAACCACCTATCATGCATCATTTGACATAGAACCTATACTTAGGTCTCTACACTGACATCATCTTGGGGTACAAGAAAGAATAATGCTAGACTTATGTCGCCTATCACACCCAATTTGTGATAACCGAAACATGATTCGTTCTCCTTGTTGATACACTTTCATAGATGGCACAACACGTGAGTATGCGAAACTATGCTGATCATTCGGTGTATTTTCGTCACCCGTATGTCATACCTTCTATGTTTGGAGTATCAACCTCGAGAGCAAACCAAGTAATTTATCATGAACTGATTATGTGATAGAAGAACTGTCCATAGTTTTGTCCCTTCTTGGTGACCTTATGCTTGCTGATTGTTTGTATTTATCTTTCAAATCATCATATTTTGTTCGAATTTTCTAGGTCGAACCAGTTTTGTGTCTTTGGATTCTGGGACAAAAGTGTAACTTGGTAAAGGTGCATGCTGTCCATTATCCAAAGGTACAATGCCGTTTGATTCAAAAAATCCGGCCAAAATATATTTGATTTGACTCATACTACAAGTGAACTAACCTTTGTTTGGTCGAGTCTCCTATGAATGGGCCTGTTTGTCTCTTCCAAATCCCAATCCAATTTCTCATTCTTCTAACTTATTGATTTTTCGGTTACAGTCAAGTCGTCTAAGTCACCATATCTTCAAGAGCCGGATCGTCCTGGGTTAGAAGCCCCTATTCTAGGAGACTTTTTAGGGTTGTCTATCCTCCATCAGTCCCAACACCTTCCCGAGCAGCTGCTTCTAAGACCATGAATCCAGATAACAGTCAGAATTCCTTAGAGGCCATGGATGCTCGAATAGCCAGAATGGAAGATATGATGATCAATCTGACTAATTTCATATAGACTCGTCTGCCACCGCCTTTGCCAACTGAACAGCCAGATCAGGGCAGCAGGATGCAGACTCCTCCCCCCAATCCTCCACATGTTTCTCTACCAGCTCATGGTGCGTGTAACGGGGGAGGGGAAGTCCCACAACGTCCACCTCCAGCAGTAGTACAGACCACTGTAGAGACTCAGGAACTACGGAGCAAAATAGAGCTCCTGGAACAATCTTTGAAAGGTATGAAGGGGTTTGAGAATCAGATGGTAGACACAGAAGGCCTCCTTTTCTTCCCAAAATCTCGACTTCCGGACAAGTTTAAGTGGCAAGATGAGAAGTTTGACGGGACTGGGGATCCCTGAACCCACCTGAGGTTTTTTACTGGATTGTTAAAAGGGGGCAAGAACTTTACTGATGAACAATTAGGTCAAGCCTTTCAACATTCCCTAACGGGAAGTGCCCTTCGCTGGCTAATAAACCTAAGGCCTAGCCAAATCCGGTCATGGGCAGATATTCATATGCTTTCATCGAATAGTATTCATACAATACTGAGATTGAAACCACTCGAAGGCAATTGGAAACTTTGGTTCATATGCCAGGTAAGAGCTTTACTGCCTATCTTACAAGAGCATTGGCTGCACAAATGTGGGACCGTCCCCCAGAGAGAGAACAGGTGGCCATGATGATGAAGGGGCTCCACAAGACGTACAAGAATTATATTTTTGGTCAGGGCATCCTTACCTTTGAGGTTCTCATTGCTGCAGCGCAACAGGTGGAAGACATTATTGCTCATGAGGAAGAGCTCCCAAGCAAGAAAGAGAAGGGTACATTTGAAGCTGGCGGTAGTAATAGCAGGAAGCCCTATTCCCCAAGACCGTTCAATCCCAATCCTACCCCTATTTCTAAGGGTGTTGTTGCAGTAGCTACCCAAGCCCCAATTGTGATCACAAGACAAGAAAATTTTGCCCCGCCATACCCTCAGAAACAACCAAGACAATTTACAGACCTTGGTATGTCGAGGACGACGACTTTTGAGAATTTGTGCAAAGTGGGATTGTTGGCACCTCTCGAAGCAAAACCCTTGCCGGAAAAGAAGCCGAGATGGTTTAATCCAGCACTCTTCTATAAATACCACAATCAGCCTGGACATGATGTTGAAAACTGCCCTCCTCTGAGGCATGCCATCCAAGACCTACTCGATGCTGGGAAATTTGAGGTCAGGACAAAGCGCCCCTCTGTGGCAACCAACCCATTGCCTCACCATACAGTCAGGGCCATTGAAATTGATGGAAGTCACTTTAATCCAACGAGCCTCATTAACCCGCTGAATGGTCAAGATCATCTGCCCAGGGGACGACCACAAAGCTTCGATCAGGAGAGTGACTGTTATGTCAACATGACCGGATTAGATGAAGAGTATGAGGATGAATATGAAATTTTCATGTCACAGCGAACAGAGGGAAGAGTGGCAGTTGCAGAAGAAAAAGAATATGAGATCTTCATTCCCGGTCTTTCAGAGAATGAGATAGCTGCGGCAAAGGAGGGGGAATATAAAGATGAGTATGAAACTTTGATCCCTCAATATTCAGAAAATTCGGTGGCCGTTGCAGAAGAGGAGTATGAAATTTTTGTCCCAGGGTATTCAATGGCAGTTGTAGAAGAAGAGGAATATGAGATCTTCGTTCCCGGTCTTTCAAAGAATGAGATAGCTGTGACAAAGGAGGAAGAATGTGAAGATGAGTACGAAACTTTGATCCCTCAATATTCAGAAAATTCGGTGGCCGTTGCAGAAGAGGAGTATGAAATTTTTGTCCCAGGGTATTCAATGGCAGTTGTAGAAGAAGAGGAATATGAGATCTTCGTTCCCGGTCTTTCAGAGAATGAGATAGCTGTGACAAAGGAGGAAGAATGTGAAGATGAGTACGAAGCTTTGATCCCTCAATATTCAGGAGGTGAGGTGGCCGTTGCAGAAGAGGAATATGAGATTTTCGTCCCAGGGTATTCAGAGGAAGCAATAGCAGGTGCAGGAATAGATGATCATGAAAGCTATGCCCCACAATCTCCAAGGGAGGATGTAATGAGAGTAGAAAAAACAAAGCCCATAATCATTTACATGTCTGACGAGGAGCAAGATATTGCACAAGTAGGTGTGAATGAAGAAGAATTTGAAATCTACATCCCTGGGGGGGAAGAGTCAGTGGCAGAAACTAGATCTGGCAAGTCATATACACCAACAACACTAAGGGTAGAAAATTTGGCACAGCAAGCAAGGTAGAAAGAACAAGGACCGAGTGGCAAGCAACCAGAGTGTAAGACCCACACGCCACGAACCCGGTCTAACCTTACATTTCATGTCATGACCGGTCTACATATCATGGTCGAGCCAAGTGGACCAAGTGTGTGAAGAAACCCAAGACCCAATATGAAATTTTACTCAAAAACAGTCAAAATGAGGGTAGGGTCGCATGCCTAAACAGGCAGGGTCGATCCCCTGTCCCACCCATGACTTTTTGGTCTGGGGGTCGCTGGGGTCTCGAATTATCCGACCCCCCCATCGACCCCCTACCATCGACCCCCGTAAAATAGCAAAAACAGCACGAACCGAAAATTAGAAAACTTTCCTAATTTCAATGGAAACCTTTCCTAAACTCAATGGGACTTATTTTGAGGGGTTTTACTCTATAAATAGGACGTCCCTAAGCCTATTTCACTCCTTTTACAACCCTAATTGGAATGGGAGAAAGAGAAGAGAAGGAAGAGAAGGAGAAGAGAATGAGGATTAAAGAAGAAGACCAAGGAGGAGGAAATTCAAAGGAAACTCTGAATCTCTGCAAACTTAAGGTATGAATACATTCTCCATGATTTATTTAGGAGCCTAGAATGGTTCATGAAGAGGGTATGACTTAGGAGAAACCCAAATCATTCATCCATGGGAGGATTTCAATGAAATCCATAGAGGAAATCATGGTAGGCAAAGTAAGGAAGAAACCTAGAGTTTTAAGCCTTAGAACAAGCATAGAATGGATTGTGGAAGTAAGCCATAGGACCCAAACATGAAAGAATGGACTGTAGGATGAAATTCTCGACTCAAACCACGGGAGGTCGCACCTAGGGTCGATGGAACATCCGACCCTAGCATCGACCCCAGCATTCGGGAAACCTAGAGTTTTAAGCCATATTAAGTCATGTTTTGGTTATTTGAAAATAAATGAAATATTAATTATTTATCATGACTAGACCTCAGTTCATTATCTATAAGACTTTCGCTATTTACTTTATTATCTCTGATTAATGTGGAATGTGTTTTGGTTTATCATATGTGGGATAGCCTATTCAAGATCCTGGTTGAACCGTTGGTTTATTGACGGTTCATCACACCATTCCGAATGGTGCGGAATTGGGGTGTGACAACTTGGTATCAGAGCTCTCTCAGGCCTTCCCATGAAACCTGAATACTTCCACTAGAGTCCTTGAACTGAGTTAGGATAAATTAAAATCTTTAATACAAACACACAATAAGCACCTATGTTGGTTGAGACAAAACTTAAACAAGACAATAATGTACATATAAAAGGTGGAACCATATATATACACTCAAACAGAAAGAGAAGACCAAAATTTATCCTGATAAACAAATAATATAGGGTACTATCCATAAGTTGGGTAGTTATCTACGTATACAATGGATATAGTACTGTAGCAAGAAGGAAGCATCTGTACAGCAGAAAATTAGAATACCGAGTTGGTACTCACAAGATGTGAAACTCGATGTAGGACAGAGGAAGAAGGAAAATGGCTAGTAATGCCAAAACCTCTGTAGAGATAAAGGAAAAGATCTCGGGCCAAATCCAATAGAGATAAGAGAATAATGGTCATACATTAAGAATGAGAGTAACTATACTCCTAGGTGACATGGAAACTCAGGGTGAGATCCACCACAATCTGATCCATTACCCGCTGAGCATTAAGATGAGGTTGCAACTTGACCCCACCACTATCAGGGTCGAGAATGGGTAATGAAAACTCATATGAGCAGATGCTAGATAATGATAATCAGATTAGAGCGAAACAAAGGAGATGAACAACCAAACCACTCCAGCCAATCACCTGGACTATCAAGTACCTTGGTTATGGTTGTCATAAACTTGACCCAATAAAATACAAGAGCAACAACAGATGAGACCGACTATGCAAGTTGCTATGTAAATCACCACCCAAGTTGTTGATGCTAAATCAACACATCCGAGTCAAACCAAGTACGGTACCAATTGGTAGCATCACTATACCCCAACACCTGTTAGCTATAACACAGTGCCTACCACACAGCAAGTCCCAGTAATGCACACCCCAGTGCAGAAGTTTGGTGCACAACAAGCTGTGTATCAAGGTGGTTAACTTTATCAGCCATCGGTGTATGGGATAGTTGCATCATGACAGAATGATTCGACAAGGATTGAAGAATGTCTTCTGAAGATGATGCCTCGGACATTTTCAGCAAAGGATCAAATCTATTATGGCCATATAAGTAGATAGGTTTATATAGGATGCGATGCATTATTGACTTAATCTTATGATTATAGAGGATGCACATACTCGATTTTAATTCTCGTACCATGACAGGATACCTTCTTGATTTAACATGTCAATTGGAGTTATAGATATTGTTTCTTTAGTATTAGTCCTGATTATATCAATCTGAGCTACTCTTATGATCGACAACATGAACAGAGATACGAACTGAATGAACAGTTAAATGTTTAATCATGTTGAGCGTACTCTTCTGATTTATACCTGATTTAATGATGTACGAAATCTTCTTCAGATTTATTCCTATAATGCCTTGACCAATGGCATTATATATTCGATAGAACTGTAATCTTGAGGTTAAGAGTTATAAAACCTCTATTTCCATGTATTTGGACCACCGTGTAACTTAACGACCTTTGGATGCTGGTTGGATTACCACAGATTTACTCCTGATCCCTTAAACCTAGGTTCACTAGATAAAACAAGTGTCCTTTATCATACTGAATTTGAAAGGAGGTGGTGAATCGCTTTTGGATAAACATTCTGATTCTTACATTTCTCGACATCCATTGAAAAGATGTTTAGTGATAATGGAATTATTGGAAGAAAGATGATTGGATTCAGATTAAGATTCTATAGCCAAGAGATCTCAGATAAACTAATGGAGAAGCTATTTTGAGATTGCTGAATGGATGGATATGAGTTATGTCTATAAAAGAGTGCATGAGAAAAAGTGAGAACTATCAAGGGTAGCCAGTAAAGAAATAGATAGCACTCAAGTAAAGTTAAAGATGGTTATATCGGTATAAATTTTGACAAGGTAAAAGATTCCTAAAGACAAATCTAAGAGTGGATACAAGGATAAAGTCAAAAATCATGGCACTGATAGTATTCGGATTAGTATAAGTAATACTGAGTTATGCCCAATGTCGATTGAGATGATTAAGTAAAGACCAAAAGAGTTGGCTGAATTAATGAATTTATAAGCATATACCCTAATGCTTATAGATAGACTTGGGATATGAAGTAACAATCACAAGATATTTTTCGAGGTATATGAAAGAGAGATCAGGGTAGAACAACAAGGATAAAAGAAATATAAGCTAATGAGTGCAATATGAGATTTTGACGATAGTCTTTGAAAAATCATAAGAGATGAAGGAACTAGACAAGCTCTTAAGACCTTTACACTAGATTTTGCTAGTTCAAGCCCTTTTGGACTAGATGTGCATTAGATGAGTGTTATGAACAATGTCCGAATAGTATGGATGGACAGAAGTAGGATGCAACCTAATTCGACTTGAGATGACAGACTTTGACATCATCTTGGGGATAGACCGGTTGTCTCAACACTCTACAAAGTTGTTATGTGCATAGAAGAGATTATCATTCAAGAATAAAGATGAGATATAATTTAGTTTTATCGGAAGCATGTTGCCTAAGAAGTGAAAGCTGATCCTCTCTATGCTAAGGGCGAAGAGATGCTTTGAAGAGAAATGAGTTGGAGATATGGTATCTGTGGTATACGTTATCAAAGAAGCACCACAGATGGATGATACTGATGTGATGCATAAATTTTCTGATGTGTTTCCAGGAGACTTACTTGGGTTACCATCTGATCATGCGACCGAGTTCGTCATCGACTTGTTACCAAGGACGATACTTGTGTCAAAGGCACCTATAGAGTAGCTCCTACGGAGTTGAAGGAACTGAGACTCAACTACAAGAGTTATTAGACAAGGGTTCTAATTGGCTAAGTATGCATCACGGGAAGCGCCAATGCAATTTGAGAAGGAGAAGGACGGTAGTGTCCGATTATGTACAGACTACCGAGAATTTAACAAGCTTACGATCAAGAATCAATATCTTCAACCTCAGATCAATGACTTGTTTAAATAGTTGCAAGGAGAAAAGGTATTTTCTAAGGTTGATCTTCGATCAAGATATCATCAGCTGAAGAATTTGGACAACGATATCTCGAAGATAGCTTTTAGAATCGGGATTGGCCAATTATGAGATCTCGATTATGACGTTTGGATTAACCAATGCCCTTACATCTTTTATGGAACGGATGAACTAGGTGTTTCATGACATGTTGGACACGTCGGTCATAGTTTTCGTAGATAATATTTTGGTTTATTCCAAGAATGAAGCAACTCATACAACGGATCTTAGAACAGCTTCACAACAGCTGAGAAGTGAAAAGCTTTATGCCAAGTCCAAGAAATATGAAACCTGATTAAGCAAAGTGATCTTCTTGGATCACGTAACATCATATAAAGGGATTAAAGCGGACCCCTTTAAGATAAAAGTAATCATATGGTAAGAAACACCTGAAGAGTATTGCGAAGATCAGAAGTTCTTGGGTTTAGCTGATTATTATAGATGATTTTTGGAGGACCACTCTAAGATCGCAAAACCTCTTACCAAGCTAACCAGGAAGGGAGATGAGTTTAATTGGACTGACAAGTGTGAAGAAGGGTTGACATCAACTCTCACCTTGATCATTCGGATACCAGAGAAACCTTTTACCCTATACATCGAGGCTTTCGGATTGGATCTAGGATGTGGGTCGATGCATGGTAAATAAGTGATTGCATATGCTTTTAGAAAACTGAAGGAGCATGAGACGAGTTATCCTACTCATGACTTGGAATTAATAGTGATAAATTATGCAATCAATACTTGGAGACATTATATAAACGGAGGAGAATTTTAGACTAAATGGGAACACAAGAGTTTTATGTACCTCCTCATCAGAAAGAGTTGAACATGAGGATAAGAAAATGACTGGAATTGCTCAAGGATTAAGACTGTGATATCCAGTATCATCCAGGGAAGGCTAATGTAGTAGCTAAGGCATTAAGCAAAAAGGGAATTATGAAGTCCGAGGAAAGAATCAGTATAGATACTGTCTTATGTTCCGCAGCAACAGATTCAGATTTAGAAGTAGAGTAACATACAATAGAATCTCGTGATGATCCAATAGAGCAAGAACTTATGAATGAACTTATGGAGCAATAATTCGGCTGTGCTTGTGACATTAATGATCATTCCTAAATTGATGGATGAAGTAAAAGTAACAATTTTGTGAGATCCGTAAATATGAACGGTGTAAGCAGATTTAGAAAAAGAAAAACCCAACCCTGAGTTACTTTGGATGCGGAGACGGTACTCAGATACAGAGGTAGATTCTGAATACATGAAGATAAAGACTCGGATATTATGAAGAGGATAATGATAAGAATCCATTGTACTCAATATTCAGGACATCCTGGAGTACCAATATGTATCATGACCTGAAGAGATGGTACTGGTAAAGAGGAATGATAACAAATGTGGTTTAGATGCATGTTTTAGTAATTGAATTATCAGTAAGTAAAGGCTGAAAGACAAAGACCAACATGGCTACAACAATAACTATCAAAGCCAGTCTGGAAGTGAAACTGCATTACAATGAACTACGTCACTGATTTGCCACTGACTCCCAGAGCGGTTGATGCAGTTTGGGGGATTGTTGATCGCCTTATGAAGATAGCTCATTCCATTGCTATACGACCTCGGTATGCTTTAGAGCGGCTAAATAAGCTATATGTGGATAATATTGCCAGATTGGATGGTATGCATGAGAGCTTAGTGTCGGTCAGAGGCTTATGCCTTATCTCGAAGTTTTGAGAGGATCTACAGAAAATAATGGGGACAAAGTTAAAGTTTAGTACCGCACTTTACCTCAAACCGACGGACAGTCGGGGCGGACTATACAGATCCTAAGAGATATGCCCGAGTTTGTGAAATTGATTTCAAGGAGCTTGAGTTGAGAAGTTAACCGTGAATTAAAGTTGCTACCAAGCTACTATGTAAATGTCACCTATAAAGCATGGTAAGGTAGAAATGTCAAATTCCTTTGTTTTGGAATGGAGTTAATGAATGAAGAGTTTTAAGACCTGAGTCTATTGAAGAAAACTATCGATTGGCAGACAAGATCAAAGAAAAGGGGCAGGATAGCTCAAGATGTCAGAAGAGACACCAAGACCTTGAGTTCGCCATAAGTGACAAAGTGTTCTTGAAGATATCACTTATGCAGAGTTTGAAACGATTAAACAAGAAGGGAAAGTTATATTCTATATAGGTGTTGGATCTTATAGACTTTGGAGAGACAAGTTGCATATCAATTTGCGTTACCGCTGTCCATGTCTAGTGCGCATGATGCATTTCACGTGTCTCTATTGAAGAAGTACATTGGAGATCCATATCAGAGATAATGACCACGGATCTACTGGTTTAGATAGGAGATTCAACTATTGAAGTGGTACCAGCCTAGTTCACTGGTTGGAAGGTACAACATCTCCAAAGCTGGGATAATTAGTATATGAAGATAACCTGGCGAAGACGATACGCGGAGGAGATTGCATGGGAGGAAGAAGATGCAATGTGGAAATAGAATTCCCACCTAAATTCAAATTTTGAGGACAAAATTTATTTTAAGGATGGGGGATTTGTAAGATCCGTACTTTCAAATTTCGAGGACAAAATTTCTTTTAAGGGTGGTGGAGTTGTAAGACCCGCACGCCACGAACCCGGTCTAACCTTACATTTTGTGTCATGACCGGTCTACATATCATGGTCGAGCCAAGTGGACCAAGTGTGTGAAGAAACCCAAGACCCAATATGAAATATTACTCAAAAACAGTCAAAATGAGGGTAGGGTCGCATGCCTAAACAGGCAGGGTCGATCCCCTGTCCCACCCATGACTTTTTGGTCTGGGGGTCGCAGGGGTCTCGAATTGTTTGACCCCCCCATCGACCCCCTACCATCGACCCTCGAAAAACAGCAAAAACAACACGAACCGAAAATTAGGAAACTTTCCTAATTTCAATGGAAACCTTTCCTAAACTCAATGGGACTTATTTTGGGGGGTTTTACTCTATAAATAGGACGTCCCTAAGCCTCTTTCATTCCTTTTACAACCCTAATTGGAATGGGAGAAAGAGAAGAGAAGGAAGAGAATGAGAAGAGAAGGAGAATTGAAGAAGAAGACCAAGGAGGAGGAAATTCAGAGGAAACTCTGAATCTCAGCAAACCTAAGGTATGAATACATTCTCCATGATTTATTTAGGAGCCTAAAATGGTTCATGAAGAGGGTATGACTTAGGAGAAACCCAAATCATTCATCCATGGGAGGATTTCAATGAAATCCATGGAGGAAATCATGGTAGGCAAAGTAAGGAAGAAACCTAGAGTTTTAAGCCATAGAACAAGCATAGAATGGATTGTGGAAGTAAGCCATAGGACCCAAACATGAAATAATAGACTGTAGGATGAAATTCTCGACTCAAACCATGGGGGGTCGCACCTAGGGTCGATGGAACATCCGACCCTAGCATCGACCCCCAGCATTCGAGAAGTCCAGGAAAAGGGGTGGTCGCACCCAGGGTCGATGGAACATCCGACCATGGCATCTACCCTACCCCTGGGGGTCGTAGAAAACTGCTACCCGTCCTGCTACCCCCACTTAACAGCAAGCCTAAAATTATCGGAATGAATTCTAACTAAAATCTATCGACTTGTTAGGTTTCCTATTGATATAAAAGTGATTCTTAAAGCTTGAAAGAGGATCTACAATCAAGCAAAGGTGAGGGAACAAGACCTAAACTAATTGGTTAATA
Organism: Protea cynaroides; assembly: GCA_028583415.1. Taxonomy (NCBI): domain Eukaryota; kingdom Viridiplantae; phylum Streptophyta; class Magnoliopsida; order Proteales; family Proteaceae; genus Protea; species Protea cynaroides. Next base: position 78,028,812 of record CM053275.1, read on the forward strand.
ATAAACTATTTTTATTTCTTGAGTCCAATGCCATGGTTGATTCTATGCGTGTATGCTTGTCATGTGCATTTAACATGTCATCTGATATTTCTATTATTACTGTTCATGCATATTTGAATTTATTGTTTATAACATGATGATGATGATGATGATAGGAATAGGCATGTGAATGTATGTGTGTGGTTAGTGTGCTTGATGCGAGCGAGTATCAGGGGGGGTGTCATAGGCCGGGCCTCAGCACTCTAGCTCTATCTCTAACTCAAGTCTTGTCAACTGACATCGTTGTATCGCCATTACCTTAGCAGAACTATTACGTCGTAGAGTATCATGGGAGGTGGTCTCGGACCGTGTAGTCTCTGACTCTGTCTCGGGGGGCCTTAGCTCTATCTCTATGGACGTATTGAGGGATGCTGGGGTAAGGCCTTGGATACACTATTTGACATTAGGATTGATTAGTTGCGAACCCAGTTTGCAAGCCCTCGCCAATAGGGGCTTACGTGTTGGTATGGGTAGAGTATCAGGGGAAGTGCCATAGGTCGGGCCTCAGCACTTTAGCTCTATCTCTATTCCATGGTAGGGTGGATGGGGACGACAATAAACATTAACCTTTGGGCGGGCCTTCACACCCTGTGCATAGAGGCGAGGCGGCCACCGAACCTTTCTATAGCGCATTGCAAACTTATATACCAGACCAAAGATATGAATGAATGCATGCATATGTTTGTTGTATTGTTTTGTTTTCTCACTGAGCTCCAATTGGAGAGCTGACCCTCGCACGTGCAATTCTTTTTAGTTTCTGATGTTGCAGGTATTACGATTGAAGATTATGACGACACGCCAATATATGAACGGGTAGAGGCTATGAATGAGCAAGCTGTGGAGAACGAACATGGTTCGTTAAGAGAGCGTTTCAACTGTGGATACGTTTAGTGTTTAGACTTCGTATTTGGATATTGTAATATGTATTAAGTTAGGTTTTGGTTATTTGAAAATAAATAGAATATTAATTATTTATCATGACTAGACCTCAGTTCATTATCTGTAAGACTTTCGCTATTTACTTTATTATCTCTGATTAATGTGGAATGTGTTTTGGTTTATCATATGTGGGATAGCCTATTCGAGATCCTGATTGAACCGTTGGTTTATTGACGGTTCATCACACCATTCCGAATGGTACGGAATTGGGGTGTGACACAGAGCCTGAGAATGTAGTCTTGAAACAGTTGCAACAGACCCAGGCCAATATTTCCATTTGGGGTCTCCTGGTAGCATCGCCAGTTCACAGGGAAGCCGTTCTGAAATCACTGGCTAGCATCCAAGTCCCAATCACTACTGACCCTGACCATCTGGTCTCTTTGATTACCGGGTCTCAGGCAGTGAACTTGCTAACATTTGGGGATCTGGACCTACCACCAGAGGGCAAAAGTCACAACAAAGCCTTGTACATCACAGTTGCTTGCCGGGACAACACAATCCCTTTGGTCTTGATTGACAATGGATCTGCTCTGAACATCTTTCCCCTTCAGACTTTCAAGCATTTGGGTTTCTCGGAGTCGGATTTGACACCTCCGAAGCATGGTGTAAAAGCTTATGATAATATTAGGCGAGATGTCCTAGGTGTTCTTACTATCGGCGTCACTATTGGGCCAGCTGTGTTTGAGATTGAATTCCAAGTGGTTGATATCCCTGCCTCATTCAATATGCTGTTGGGGAGGCCGTGGATACATGCAGCTGGAGTACTTGTCTCCTCTCTACATCAAAAGATCAAATTTTTGCACAAGGGTGTAACAGTTACAATGGCGGCTGACCCAGGGGCTATCAACATGTTGGCTCCCACTGAGTCAGAAATTGGAAACGGCAGCGGTCCAACCCTTGATGCTCGATTGAGTGGCTTTCAAATCAATACCATCAATGCTACCATGGATCAAGAATCATCTGTAAAGCTTTCGTTCTTCCTTGAGCAATCCCTTAAGATGTCTTACTTTCCTGGAATGGGTTTGGGTAGAAACCAACAAGGGGTTGTCAATGCATTATCTGCTGCTATCAATGAGCATGGGTTTGGTGTGGGATATGTTCCAAATGAAGAGGACCTGAAGCTCATCGAACAGAAAAAGCAAAAGGCAGAGAGCGCTTTCATTTGGGCAGAAAGGAAGAAATACAAGAATAGTGATCGGTTCTATAAGGCAGCAAGGTCACCCAACAGAAAGGGCAGTCAAGAAGTGAAGAGAATGCAGTTTCCAGAGGTGATAACATATGGGCAGAACAACCAACAGCTGGATTCAGTTATGGCCTATGATTATTTGCAGTGGGGCAGCCTTGATCGAGAACCAATTTCGTACTTTCGGACCCTCAATGGATACTTTGTTAAGGAAGGAGAAGACTTCCCCTTTTGTGGATTTCCAGGACCATGGTTTGATGAGATTACTCAGAAGCGCCTCCCAGGGTTTGAAATTTTCTTTGATTGTACACTTGACTGGGTAGAAATTGAGAGTGCTTGAAGAAAGGTCAGATGGAAAAGCCAGTGTCTGAAGAAGAAATTACAAACCTCAGCAGCCTTTTCCAGGACAACGTGATGACCCTCACCAACGGCAACCTGAATGGAGTTCTGACCCCACAGCAATTCATTACCCCTACTATTGGAGTCCTCCCTAACTGGAGTTATCCAGATAAGTTTATGTGTTCCAACCTGCTGCGCCAGGAAGTTGATGGGTTGGCCATGTCTGGGCCTGAGTCTATTAGGTCTGTTGCAAGTACAGAGTCTGTCATTGATGTTGAGTCTGTTGTCCCAGATAAGACCTCATCTGTTGTACTTCTTTTGGATGATATTAATCAAATGACTTCTTCCAAGTATATTGCTTCTTCCACTTCCCTTTCCCTTATTAATTCTGATTCTGATAATGATCTTTGTGATGAACCCTCACCTGAATTTTTGCAATCTCTTAAAGCTTTAAAGGAACAAAAAGCCCAACTTGTCTGTGAAGACTTTAAGATGATCAATTTTGGGACAACTGAACAGCCTCGTGAAATAAAATTGGGCATAACTCTAAATGATCATGAGACTGCCCAGTTGTCTGAACTATTGAAAGAATTCCATGAAGTTTTCGCTTGGTCATACGACGACATGCCGGGTATTGACCCTGAAGTAGTACAACATAGAATTCCACTTTCCCCTGGTGTGAAGCCTACCAAACAGAAGTTGAGATGCCTCAGGCCCGAGTGGACATTGAAAGTTAAAGAAGATATAGAGAAGCAGCTGAGTGTAGGGTTTCTTGAGGTTTGCAATTACCCTGAATGGTTAGCCAATGTGGTCATTGTGCCGAAAAAGGATGGTAGACTTCGTGTGTGTGTGGATTACAGAGGTCTGAATAAGGCAAGTCCTAAGGACGATTTTCCTCTGCCCAAGATCGATATATTGGTGGACAATACTGCCAGACATGCCCTTCTATCTTTTATGGATGGCTTCTCAGGGTACAACCAAATTAAAATGGCGCTTGAGGATAAGGAGAAAACTTCTTTCATAACCGATTGGGGAACCTAATGTTATACGGTGATGCCTTTCGGTTTGAAGAATGTCAGTGCCACGTACCAAAGGATGGCCACCACGGTCCTCCATGACCTGATTCATAAAGAGGTCGAAGTCTATGTTGATGATATGATAGTGAAATCGATCAGTAGGGAGAATCATTTCCAATCCTTGAGGGTATTTTTTGAAAGAATCAAGTAGTACAATCTGAGGTTGAATCCGTAAAAGTGTGCATTTGGGGTTACTGCTGGAAAAATGCTAGGGTTCATGGTCAGTCAAAGGGGGATAGAGATTGACCCATCTAAAATTAAGGCCATTACAGAAATGCCTCCACCCCAAACTGAGAAGGAGATTAGAGGATTTCTGGGAAGAATGCAATACATCAGTCGATTCATTGCGCATTTGATGGCCACCTGCGAACCAATATTCAAGTTGTTGAGGAAAGATCAGCCCAAAACTTGGAATCCACAATGCCAGTTAGCCTTTGACAGAATCAAGGCATGCTTGGCGAATCCACCAATTTTGGTGCCTCCAAAACCAGGGAGACCACTGTTACTTTATTTATCGGTTCTGGAAAACTCTATGGGATCAATGATTGCACAGCACGATTCAGATGGTCGGACAGAGCGGGCGATATATTATTTGAGTAAAAAATTCACAGGTTATGAAGCAAACTATACACCTTTGGAGAAAACTTGTGCTGCTTTAATTTGGGTTACAAAGAGGTTGAGGCATTATATGCTCTCTTATCAGATCATCCTAATTTCATGGATGGATCCTATAAAGTACTTGTTTGAGAAGCCAGCATTAACGGGAATGTTGGCAAGATGGTTACTACTTTTGTCTGAATTTGAGATCATTTATGCCACCTAGAAGACTATCAAAGGAAGTATCATCGCCGAGCATTTGTCTGCCCACCCGGTGGATGATTTGAAAAATCTAGAAGATGTATTCCCGGACGAAGAGGTGGTGGTTATTCAAGCCCAAGAAGGAGAGGTGGATCCCTGGGTGATGTTCTTTGATGGCGCTGCAAACCATAGAGGATGTGGAGCTGGTGTCCTATTCATTAGTCCTGACGGGATGTTCATGCCCATTTCATTCCAGCTCGACTTTGAATGCACCAATAATATGGCTGAATATGAAGCTTGCATCATGGGATTAAGGGCAGTTTTGGCCATTGGAATTCAGAAGATGAAGGTGTATGGAGATTCTTCTATGGTGATCTATCAGATTAGCGAAGAATGGAAGACAATGGATGAGAAATTGAAACCATACCGGCAGTATGCTGTGAGCTTGGCACAACAATTTATAGAAATTAGCTTTGAGTTTTCTCCAAGGGATTATAATAGATACGCCGATGCACTGGCAACTTTGGCTGCAATGATCAACTTTGAGGGTAATGAGAGAATGCAACCCTTGGTGATAGAGCGAAGAACTCAACAAGCGTACTTGGAGGAGGTGAATACCTTAACGATAGATGGGAGGCCCTGGTTTGCGTCAATAGTGGATTTTATCAGAGAAAGGAAGTATCCTCCAGAAGCTTCTTCAAGGGAGAAAAAATTCCTTAGGCAGTACGCCACTCAGTTTATTTTGCATGAAAACATTTTGTACAAGAGGTCGTATGATGGTGTGCAGCTAGTCTGTGTAGACGAAGAGCAAGCGTAGAATATCATAGAATAGATCCATGAAAGGATTTGTGGACCCCACATGAATGCTCGGATGCTCGCCAAAAAAATCCTTTGCCTAGGATACTATAGGAACACAATGGAGGCAGACTGCGTGGAATTTGTAAAGAAATGTCATAAGTGCCAGATTTATGCCAATTTGATACATGTCCCTCCGTCTGAGTTGCACACACTCAGTTTTCCTTGGCCTTTCTCCACTTGGGGCATTGATGTAGTAGGCAAGATCTCCCTGAAAGCATCGAATGGGCACGAGTTTATTTTAGTGGCTATAGACTACTTCACCAAATGGGTCGAAGCTCAATCTTACGCCAAGCTCACGGCAGCCAAGGTTGCCAAATTCTTGCAAGAACACATCATATGCCGACATGGGACGCCTCATGAATTGATTTCTGATCAGGGGCAACATTTTCGAGGTAAAGTGCAAGAGTTGTGCGATAGGCTTCACATTGCGAGGCATAGGTCTTCTCCCTACCGTCCACAAACAAATGGGGCCGTTGAGATAGCAAACAAAAATGTAAAGACCATCCTTCAGAAAATGGTAGAGACAACTGATGATTGGGCTGACAAGTTGCCTTTTTCTTTGTGGGCTTATCGGACCTCAATTAGAACATCAACTGGGGTAGCGTCTTATTCATTGGTGTATGGCATGGAGGCTGTGCTTCCAGTTGACATAGAGGTACCATCCTTGAGGATCTTAATGGAATGTCAAGTCCCAGAAACTGAGTGGCTTCCGACCAGATACGAAGAGTTGAACCTGATAGATGAAAGGCGAATCAAAGCTATAGATAATATGAAGAAATATCAATAGAGAATTGCTGCAACTTTTAATAAGAAAGTTTGTCTTCACCATTTGGCAATCGGAAATTTGGTACTCAAAGAGCAGAGAGCTCCAGTACATGACCCCAGGGGCAAGTTCCGTCCCAATTGGAGTGGACCTTTTGTAGTGAAGGAGATCTTGCCAGGGAAGGCTGTTCGTCTCACAGATACAGATAGAAATGAGTTACAATATCTGATCATCCTTGACCAGGTGAAAAATTACTTTGTATAACCTCCACATTAAAAAAAAAAAACAAAAAACAAAAAACAAAAACAAAAAAAAAAAGAAGAAAAAAGAAAAAATAGAAAAAAAAGAATGTTGGTTGGTTTGATGATAGATCATCTTAGATCCTTACAGCGTGGTTGGCCTTAACATTCATTTAGGCCTACCCCCTCACTAATGGCTGGTTTCATCACTTGATCATTGTTGGAAGAGGACTTTCTTTTTTGGCAAAGACTTTTTCTCCCGTTTATCAATCTGACGGTTTCCCAAGAGTCTCCATCATAAAGCCCTTCATTTCACATCATTTTATTGGCTTTTGTGATATTGCTTCTTGTGAACATGTCACTCTTTTATGTGAGTATTGGGTTTATAATCTGGCTGAAATCTCTATCTGTCACTCATCACTTTGGTGACGTCCAAAGATTTCAATAGCCCTTATTTTGAGCCATAAATGGTGATTCCTCAGTGAATCCACCATTCTACATGATAAGCCCCTATTCTCCCCAATGGCGGACCCATATGGGCAGTTTCTTATCAGTCCACTTGGGCCTCCAGTATCATGCTTGTTTACGAATCTAGTTGGTTTAGGCCCAGACAGAGTCATGTCCGTTTCGACATACCATGCGCAGCTTGTGGAGGTATACATGGATTGTGTTTTGGATGCCCTCAGTATGGTCGACATGACCCATTAGTAGTCCTTAACCTTAATGTGGAGGTTGTGTCTCTTTAAGTTTGCTCTTGGTTTGGTCGAACGCTAATCATTTGTTAACTTGTGCAGAAATGGATAAGCAATTGCAAGAGTGGGCCCGTGATATGTCCCAGAATGACAAAGGAGCTTTGGCCAGTCTTGATTTAGAAGCCCTTTACCAACTTCGACATGTTAAAATATGTCATGGTCTTTTGGGGGCGGCTTCCCGGTGTTGGGATCCCACAATGCACGTGTTCAGATTTGGGAACATAGAGATATGCCCTACATACGAAGAGTTCCGTGGATGTCTTATCTTTCCTGCGCGAGAAGGGATCTTTTGCCCTCCATTGCAAGAGACATCCGACCATGAGATCCGAGAATATTTTGGTTGGACCAAGAAGGAGGCTCTACCAATCATCAAGCTTGGAGAAATCGCTATCTCAGCCATGGTCACCAAGTATGCCCACCAACAAACTTGCTCACGTTTGGGTCGTGAGTATCGAAGGAAGGCCTTTTATTTCTGTATAATCGCAAGGTACTTGTTGAACACGCATGAGCACCTTTGCTCTCCAATCATCATTGATGTCATTAAACATCTCCAGAAAGGGTTTGATATCATACCAACAATCCTGGCCGAGACATTAAAGGGTTTAGACAGATGGGCCAAGAAGGGTGGTCATCTTCATATGGATACTCTTAACGGCTCCCCTTATCTGTTACACATCTGGTTGACTGAGAAACTAAGTATGTTTGCGCCTTTAGAGGTTTCAGTACTTCGGCCCATCCATTATATGAAAAGAGCCAAGAATTCAGATTTTTACAAGGAACATAACTGGCCTGAGCAATTGAGAGCCTTGAAGGTCGACGATATCACATGGAGGAGCAAGTGGATGTCAACCCCATGTCCAGTGTTGAAAACCCAAGGAAATTAATGTGTACAAATTATGGGTCTGACTCACTCATCCTTCTATGTACCATCCCTGTTGTATCGTCAGTTGAATAGGTTGCCAAGTGTGGTTGGTGATATTACAGGTGTCTCCCCTCCTAAGGAATTAACCAAAGATTTTGTTTGGAGCATTGCAAATGCATGGCATTATCGGGATCGTCCAGCCCCTACCCTAATGACTACAGCAGCATCTACTGAAGAAATTGCCAGCAGCTCGGGTCTTTAGTCAGATCTACCATGGACCCATCCATATTTGGCTATTCTATCATTGGTTTTGGGAACCTAAATATTTGAAAGAAATGTGACTGTCTTATCAATACCTTTTGCGGAGGGTTCAGTTTATTTTCTAGATGATAATTTTAATTGAATTCTTGACTTATTAACAATGATTTTAAAGTTCATCAATATCAGATTTTTAAGTCTTGAAGTGCCTTGAATCTTTGTGATTGTGCTGTCATGAGCGCATGCCCTAACTTGAGTTGGTAATCTGAATTTTGTGGTCTACGGACATCACTTCCTTAAGGCACCTTGGTAGGTGATTCCATTTCATTAACCGTTGGGACACTTAGTCAAGTGCTCCGATTGTGTTTGTCAGATACTTAGAGGGGTGATTCTGATTCTTTATTTACCGTCGGGACATTTAGTCAAGTGCTCCGATTGGGTTTGTCAGATACCTTGAGGGGTGATTCTGATTCCTATTTACTATCGGGACACTTAGTCAAGTGCTCCGATTGTGTTTGTTAGATACCTTGAGGGGTGATTCTGATTCCTATTTACCGTCGGGACATTTAGTCAAGTGCTCCAATTGTGTTTGTCAGATACCTTGAGGGGTAATTCTGATTCCTATTTACCGTCGGACACTTAATCAAGTGCTCCGATTGTGTTTGTCAGATACCTTGAGGGGTGATTCTGATTTTTATTTACCGTTGGGACACTTAGTCAAGTGCTCCGATTGTGTTTGTCAGATACCTTGAGGGGTGATTCTGATTTTTTTTATTTACCGTTGGGACACTTAGTCAAGTGCTCTGATTGTGTTCGTCAGACACCTTGGCGGGTGATCTGGTCGTTTTTTTTTCTCGAACACCTTGGCGGGTGATTTGAGCTTATCAAAATGTCTAGTCAGATGTTTTGATTCCTATTAGAACGCTTAATCAAGCGCTCTGATCCGATCTTTCCTCGTCAGCGCCTAGTCAGGTATGCTGATTCTTTGACGGAACATCTAGTCAGAATGTTCTGTTTCTCGTCGGAATGCTTAGTCAAGCACTCCATTTTTTGCTCCTTTCTTCGTCGGAACGTTTAGTCAAGTGCTCCGATTAGATTCATTTTTCCTCGTCAGCGCCTAGTCAGGTATGCTGATTCCTTGACGGAACATCTAGTCAGAATGTTCTGTTTCTCGTTGGAATGCTTAGTCAAGCGCTCCGATTAAATTCTCTTTTCCTCGTCAGCGCCTAGTCAGGTACGCTGATTTCTTCTGACGGAACATCTAGTCAGAATGTTCTGTTTCCCCATCTTTTCATTTTGTGCAATTGTCCATGGACCAAAATGCGGTCTTTTCTTTTCTTCGCCCTCATTCACTTGGAATTTTGGCCGAAAAGGGGCATTTTGTATGACCCCCATTTTGGCCTATTTCTTATCAAGGGCATTTTTGTCATTTTGGTCATGTTAGAATTTCTTGTATTTTTAGGTTATTAGGAAAAATATTAAAAAAATGAAAATCATTAAAACAAAAAAAAATACAAAAAAAAAAAAAAACGTTGATTTAGTTCGTGTTTAGGATATAGAACAATAGGTTTAGGCTGGGTTTAGTTTAGGTTTGTGTTTAGGATATAGAACAATTGGTTTAGGCTGGGTTTAGTTTAGGTTTGTGTTTAGGATATAGAATAATGGGTTTGGGCTGGGTTTAGTTTAGGTTGGTGTTTAGGATATAGAACAATGGGTTTGGGCTGGGTTTAGATTAGGTGTCAATAGGTATTAGGCTAATGGGCTTGGGTTTGGACTTAGGATATCAATTGTGTAATAGTTTTTTTTATTTTATCATATTTTTTAGGTTCGGTTGTCTAGAAAGGAGATCAAGTGGGAAGCATCTTGGCCTTTGGATTAAGGGTTAGAAAAACTCTAGAAAATCATAAAGAAAGAGAGTGTCGTGCGGGGGAGAAAAAAAAAAAGGGAAGGCGGCAGCAAGAGGGAGAGATGGAGGAAGAGAAGGGGAAAGAGCTTCGGCAGCAGCTCATGGAGAGAAATGAAAGCGGGAGTGAGAAGAAAGAGAGAAATCATTGAGAGAAAGGAAGACGAAGAGGAGATTGAGAGAGTGGAGAAGAAAGCCGGTGGCCAGTTTGAGAGAAAAATAAAACTAAGAGGGAGTTTCTTTTCCCTAATCGAAAGAGAGAAGAGTGGGGGGTTTTCTGATTTCGTCTTGGGGAGAAATCAGAAACCTAGAGGGAGAAGGTCTCGACCGGAGGGGATTCTCATTTTTGGAGATCTACAAAGGGTTCAGTGGTGTTTCACTGGAATCCTAAGATCGAAAGTAGAGGGAGAAGATCATTGGGGGTTCTTGAAAGAAAGAAACTGCAGAAAGAGAAGAAGCAAGATTAATGAGAAGAATTAGGGAAGAAGAAAGAATGGAGTAAGAACCAAGGATTTTCGGCCAGATTGGGGAAATAAAGAACCGCAAGAAGAAGAAAAGGTGATTTCGGTTGTTGTTGCAGAGGAGAAGGAAGAGAGAGAGAGAGAGAGTGAGTCGATCCTTCGATTTTTCTTTTGTTTGATCGAGTCATTCCTCATCTGGTAATTAGAATCATCATCTCCACAGTATTCTGTTTTGGAATTTCTCTCTATCTTTCCTGAAAAGTCTGGCCGTGACCATCGTGGCTGAAGGAAGAAAACGAGGAGCCGTAGAAAGATAAATCTTCGATTGCAATCGTGGCTACACAAGTTCTTGTCGGTTTTATTGATCCAAGCTTCATTATTCAGGTGACTGATCTTGACCTCACCTTTCAGTTCTAGGTTTTGGATGCTTTTGTGGATTTTCAATCTGAGATGGTTTTGGTCCTAATGTTGAATGCTGATCACCAGCTTGTTGTACTTGAATTCCTCATTAATCTGAGATGGATTTTGCTATGCTTTTAATGTGTGTCAAATCTGGTTTGGGTTTGTTCCCCCTTTCTTTCTATTTTTTTTATATAAATACTGTCTTCTCCTCTCAAACCAGCTTCAGTTACAGGAATGAGAGTTCCATTTTCTTTTCTTTGTTGCTTATTCTAGGCATATTTAGGTTTTGTTTCTCCTTGGAACGAAAAAAAGAAAAGTTGTTTTCATTATTTGGTTCTAGAGAGAGGTCTCGGTTAGAGTACAAGTTCTTGTTTTGTTTCTTTATCTTTTGTACAAAGCATGATATAAATCTGATTTAGGTTGCGTTGAGTTTTTTTTTAATAATTAAACTTGGTTCTGTGGACTGAACAAGTTTATTAGCTTGTATGGTAAAAATCTGGTTTGGTAGATTGAATCGACTTATTGGTTTGTATGGTCAAATCTGGTTTGGTCTTATGCCTTTATTAGATCATGGTTTATGTTAAGACCATTCTAGATGCTTGACCTATGTCCTCAGATTTGGTTCAACCACGTAGTGGGTTTGATTTATTTGCACTAGGCTGGTTCAACACTATGATAGGGCAGGCTTAATTGCATTGGTTTAGTTCAGCCCTCTAATAGGTTTGGCTTAAGTGGGTTGATTTGGTTCAGCTCCATAATGGGCTTGGTGTAATTGTTATGGGCCTGGTTTGATTGATTTATACCATAGGCTTAGACTTAATTCAGCCCATACACTAGATTCAACCAATGTACTTGGTTTGGTTTTAAAATACTTAGCCTGGTTTAAAATACTTGGTTTTGGTTTGATTGCTTGCTTCGATCATATGCTTGGCTGACTTCCCCATGTGTTTAATTTGACATGATCACAGGCTTAGTTAGTCACATCCATACTTAGTCATTACATGTATCCCCACCCTCAAGTGATGTATCTCTCGCTTCATGTTTGTAATAGCTTAATGTGAGAGTCCCCTCACCCAGTGGTGTGAAACTTTAGGGTGACTCCAATGGGTCTATCATTGTTGGGATTCTCAAATCCCATGTCGATTGGGGTGGGCCCTGTCTAAGCCATGGGCCCGCTCAACCATTAGGGTTCGTCACATAATTGTTTTCCCCCCTCTCAAAGAAAAATATCAAAAAAAAAAAAAGAGAGAAAAGAAAAAATACAAAAAAAAGGTGTCATGTTTGCATGTTTTCAAGCGACGGTTGGGATCATGTTTGATCTCCAACCTAGCCATTATCCAGATTCATTTTTGTCCTGAGGGCATTTCGTTTCCCATGTTTGGGAGTTGGTCTGTGGACCAGTCACTTTCAGAATGTTAGTTTGCCTTGCTGAGTGCAAGAAGTCGAGGTATGAGTACCTCTTAAGTTTGCCTTGCTGAGTGCAAGGAGTCGAGGTCCGAGTACCTCTTGAGTGATGCCTTCCCGAGTGCGAGGAGTCGAGGTCCAAGTACCTCTTGATTGTTGCCTTGCCGAGTGTGGGGAGCTGAGGTCTGAGTACCTCTAAGGTCCGAGCACCTCTTGAGTGATGCCATTTGGGGTCCAGCAGCCCATTAACTGTTGGGAACTACGTTTGACCTGATTCTCTAAAGAGATACGTAGGCAGCGGGAAGTGGAGAACTCTAAGTAGTTCACCCTTCGCGCACGGTCACACGTGCTTCCTTTGTCAAGGGAGCACCTCACACACAACCACAACCACAACCACAATCCTGCATGAACTACGTTTGGCCTGATTCCCGCCGCACAGGGATACGTAGGCGGCTTGATCTTGAGCTCGGTCATCCATTATCTGTTGTATTTTCTATGTTATTCATTCTTTTAATTCATTATTTGTTTATTCATGATTATTTCATTTTTTTTATCCATTCATTTGTTCATTGATCCATTTATTGTCTGTTGACTTGTATTTTATTTTTCAAGTCTATGTGGCGGCATCTTAAGTTAGAACAACTTAAAAACTTGGTCTAGGGTTCCCCATTTGCCTAGTTAGGCTAAATTGAACGATCTGAACATACATAAGTTTCAAGAATGTAGGAAAGGATAGGACAGAAGGAGACCGTTCCATTGACCGGGCGAGTTGGGTGCCTAACACCTTCCCAACTCGTAACTTAACACTTACCCTTCTCTGGTAAGACTAGAAGCCAATCCATTGAGCATGAGTCATAGTGTTTCTCCAAGTGAGAAATCATTTATAGGTCCTAGACCTTATCTAGGTGGCGACTCCATATTTTACTCTATCCATTGGCGTGGATAGATAAAAGTAACCAAGGCGAGAGCCTAATTTTGATTTCGTGAAGGATCATATGAAAATCCATTGTCTTCACACTAACTTGCTCTTGACAGACATGCTCAGGGTCCACCAGCTCTTTACCGACCTACTTAGGGCATACCAACTCAGGGTCGACCTGCTCACGGCTGACTTATTCTTGGCCAACCTGGTCAGGGCCGACTAGCTCATGGCCGACCTTCTCATGGTCAATTTGCTCACTGCTGACTCGCTCTCGACCGACTTGCTCAGGACCGACCCGTTCATGGCCAATCAGTTCACGGTTGAGTTGCTTACAGTTGACATGCTTACAGTCGACCTGCTCACTATCAACCTGATCATGGGATCGACCTGATCATGGGTGACTGCTCACGGCCGACTTGCTCACTATCGACCCGCCATCTTTAGGCCTGTTCGTGACCAATCTGCTCCAGGCCGACCTGCCATCTTTAGGCTTGCTTGTGTCCAACTTGCGCGGGGCCGACCTACCATATCACGACTGACCAGCTCTTGGCAAAATTGCCCAGGGTCGACCAGCTCATGATCGACTTGCTCACAGCCTACTACTTACGGTCAACCTGCTCACTGTCGACCTGCTCATGGGTGACTGCTCACAATCAACTTGTTCATGGTCGACCTACTCACAACTGCCTACTCAATGCCGACCAGCTCAAGGTCGACTTGCTCACAGCTGACTTGCTCACCGTCGACCTGCTCACGACCGACCTGCTCATGGTCGACTACTCACAGCCGACCTACTCATGGTCGACTGCACACGATCGACTTGTTCAAGCCTTACATATCTCGACTTGCTCACGATCGATAAGAAGAGATCCGAGCAGCCGAATCAAAACTCAAAACAACGGTGACACAAAAAAGCAAAAGCCTAGTAGGGACCAACCATAGAGGCACTCCTACAAAACCTTCGATTATTACATGACGTTCACAACATCCATGTCAAAAAGCCTTGGCATAATGAAAGGTGACAGAAGCCAGGCCCGTTAGGGGCACCCACTCAGGTAGAATTTTCATTCAAATTATTTAGTATAGTAATTCACTATGTCAGCAACTATAATACATGTCGTTCCATTCGGTTTATCTAAGAATATCAGCAGACTTGGATGGCTCACGCTTAAGATAGTTCATGTCATTCCATCCAGCCAACTCAAGTCCTCCATCAGACTTGAACAATCTATGTCGTTTCATTCGGCCTATCTAATGGCCTATCTAAGCCCACCAACAGGCTTGGATAGCGTATGCCGTTTCATTCGGCCTATTTAAGTTCACCAACAGATTTAGCTAGCTCACATTGTTCCATCCGGCCTACTCAACTCCTTTAGTCGACTTGAGCATCTATGCCTTCCATTTGGCTCATCTTACAATTTGAATAATCTATGCTGTTCTATTCGGCTTACTCAAGTCCTTCAATCGACTTGCACAATCAATGCCAACCAGTACGGGTCGAAGACAACACTTCAAGAGTACTCGACATTGCACGAAGCAATACCGACTACACTTCAGGTGTAAGACCCGCACGCCATGAACCCGGTCTAACCTTACATTTCATGTCATGAACCGTCTACATATCATGGTCGAGCCAAGTGGACCAAGTGTGTGAAGAAACCCAAGACCCAATATGAAAATTTACCCAAAAACAGTCAAAATGAGGGTAGGGTCGCATGTCTAAACAGACAGGTCCGACCCCCTCAACGACCCTCACTATCGACCCTCAACCACGGGTAGCAAGGGGGTCGACCCTCTCATCGACCCTCTTATCGACCCTCAGTATTCGGGAAAAACAGCACGAACCAAAAATTAGGAAACTTTCCTAATTTCGATTGGAACCTTTCCTAAACTCAATGGGACGTATTTTGGGAGGTTTTACTCTATAAATAGGACGTCCCTAAGCCTCTTTCAATCCTTTTACAACCCTAATTGGATTGAGAGAAAGAGAAGAGAAGGAAGAGAAGAAGAGAAGGAAAACTTGAAGAAAAGGCTAAGGAAGAAGAGGAAATTCAGAGGAAACTCTGAATCTCAGCAAACCTAAGGATATGAATACATTCCCCATGATTTATTTAAGACTTTAGAATGGTTTATGAAGAGGGTATGACTTAGAAGAAACCCAAATCAACCATCCATGGTTAGGTTTCAATGGAAACCATGGAGGAATTCATGAAAGCTGTAAGCACCCCATTTTTGCCACCCTCGGCATAAGTGAACCAATATGGCAGGTTTCGGACCTTTAACACAAAGATTTGTGATTTTTCACTGATCCCCACAGCAGGGTCATGGGCTATTATCTGCATAGATGCATAGGTCATAGAATTATCTTCGAAACGAGACTAGAATTGCTCAATTCCGATATCAAATGAGGAAGATATGACCATTTTAGTCGGATGATACATATAAGGGAGGTTTCTGAAATTATTATAAATAATCCCAGGGGCCTTCATGCAAATTATCCTAAGTCGGATCGTTTGAATTTCAAATCATCATATCTTGATCATCCGACATCGGATTCAGATGATTCCAAGACCATTATTCTTCATTCATGATGTTCTACAAAGTGGACGTAAAAAATCCCGGGTAGAAGTCACCAGTGGGTCCCATGCAAACTTGCATGCAAAATGATCGTTAGAACTTCAAAGCTTCATATCTTTCCCGTTCTACATCGGATTCAGATGATTCCAAGACCATTATTCTTCATTCATGATGTTCTACAAAGTGGACGTAAAAAACCCTGGTAGAAGTCACCCAGTGGGTCCCCATGCAAACTTGCATGCAAAATGATCGTTAGAACTTCAAAGCTTCATATCTTTTCCGTTCTACATCGGATTCAGATGATCCCAAGACCATTATTCTTCATTCATGATGTTCTACAAAGTGGACGTAAAAAATCCCGGGTAGAAGTCACCAGTGGGTCCCATGCAAGCTTGCATGCAAAATTATCGTCAGAACTTCAAAGCTGCATATCTTTTCCGTTCTACATCGGATTCAAGTGATTCCAGTCTAATTATGTTCTATTTTTAGTGCTCTACAAAGTGGACGTAAAATATTTCCGGTAAAAGCCTCCGAAGGATCTCATGCGGGAATGGTCGACCAAATTATCGATAATTGGTCCGCTTAAACTTCAAAAATTCATAAGTTGACCATTTTACTTCCAAATGAGGTGATTCAAGTTCGTATATTCCTCATTTTTAATGTTCTACAAAATGAACGCAAAAAATTTGGAATAGAGGCCATCGAAAAATTCCATGCGGGATGACAGCGGAAATGACCCGTGAAATGACAAGGAGAGAAAACCCAGTTAATCCCAATCAGTCCAGTCAACTCAGTTCAAACCAGTTTTGGTCTAACCTAGCTCAACCCATATCAGTTGTCAACCTAAGTCAGTCTCAACCCATTTCGAATCAGTTCATCTATGTGCATAATATTTATATATTATATATATATATATATATATATATATATATATATATATATATATATATATATATATATATATGTTATTAAATATATGTGTATAATATATATTATTATATGTAAATGATAATCCAAAAGATTTTTGAGAAGAAAAAGGAAAGAGGGGAGAGAAAAAAACGTGAAAGAGAATGGGGATTTTGGTTTTGGAAATAATCCAAAAGATTTTGAGAAGAAAAAGGGAAGAGGGGAGAGAGAAACGTGAAAATGAAGGGGGATTTCAATTTTGGAGATAATCCAAAAGATTTTTGAGAAGAAAAAGGAAAGAGGGGAGAGAAAATTTGATGTCCATTCAAAATCTGATCCATTGAATGTAAAATTTGTTTTGATCATGTGATGAAAACTTGTCCATTGATATTTGAATGAATGAACTTGATTAATTGATTTTAAATTAATTTAAAATATTTATTTTTTAAAAAAAAAAAAGGGGGGGGGGGGGAAAAAAAATAAAAAAAAAAAATTATTATATGGGGATTATAAGTTGAAAAAATTTGGATAAAAAAGGGGATAAAATTAGGGGGTTAAAGAAGATGAGATGGTATAAAAAAAAAAAAAAAAAAAAAAAAAAAAAAACATTTTGATTGATTGACTCACATGCCTTGGTTGTTTATCACATGCCATATTTTGATGCTATATTGCTCACATGCTATATTTGGATGCTTATATGCACACACTGCCACAATTGGAATAATCACACTGCCATGATTGGAATAATCATACTCACATGCTATATTAAATGCTTATTGTCATAATTAGGGTAGAAAACTCTAAAATGGATAGAAAGTAACAGTTAGGGTAGAAAATCCTAAAAAAGGGAAATAAAATAATAATTAGGGTAGAAAATACTAAAAAATGGAAACAAAATAATAATTAGGGTAGAAAACCCTAAAATGGAAATAAAATAATAATTAGGGTAGAAAACCCTAAAATGGAAAGAAAGTAACAGTTAGGGTAGAAAACCCTAAAAAATGGAAATAAAATAATAATTAGGGTAGAAAACCCTAAAATGGAAAGAAAGTAACATTTAGGGTAGAAAACCCTAAGATGGAAAGAAAATAATAATTAGGGTAGAAAACCCTAAAATGGAAAGAAAGTAACATTTAGGGTAGAAAACCCTAAGATGGAAAGAAAATAATAATTAGGGTAGAAAACCCTAAAAAGGAAAAAAATTAACAGTTAGCGTAGAAAACCCTAAAAAATAGAAATAAAATAATAATTAGGGTAGAAAACCCTAAAATGAAAAGAATGTAACAATTAGGGTAGAAAACCCTAAAAATAGAAATAAAATAACAATTAGGGTAGAAAACCCTAAAATGGAAAGAATGTAACAATTAGGGTAGAAAACCCTAAAAAATGGAAATAAAATAATAATTTGGGTAGAAAACCCTAAAATGGAAAGAAAATAACAATTAGGATAGAAAATAGCATACTAGATCATGCCATGTAGGCTCTTGCCTTATTTGCAATACATGCCATATTTGAAAGATTTTTAAACAATCGTACTGTATGTGAATTTCTTGTCATAAATGTTTTATGTGCCATATTTAGATAGAATATTCTATTTTTTGGCAATAACTTATTTTATGCAACACCCTAGTTGAACTGCCATAAATGCACACTTCTAGAAGACAATGTAGGTGTGGGGACGTGCATTTAGGCACCCACATTCTTGGGAAGGGCATAATGGGAATGATAAAATCTTAATAAAGAAAGAGAATGCCTTGCCAAACTTTCCAAAATTAGAATTCAGGATAAAAAGGGTGATTTAGGACGATTTTGCCCCTTGGCAAACCCTAAACCTAGAATAGGTTATAAACCCTAAACCTAGAATAGGTTCTCAATCCCAAACCTAAAACAGGTTCTCACTTTCTGACCCAGAATGGGTTATCCATCCCGAACTATGCGGATTCTGATTCCTAGGGCAAACCCTAGGATAAGTAGGCTATTTAGGAGAAACCCAAATTCGGATCCACACCTTAGTCCACTTGGACTATCCATAGATCCACTAGGATATTCAACCATTTCAATCCAAGCCCCATTTTGACCCAAATAGGGTTATCCATTCCAAACTACGTGGATTCTGATTCCTAGGGCAAACCCTAGGATACGTAGGCTATTTGGGAGAATCCCAAATTCGGATCCACACCTTAGTCCACTTGGACTATCCATAGATCCACTAGGATATTTATCCAAACCTTAGTCCACTCGGACTATCCATAGATCCACTAGGATATCTATCCATATTCCAATCCAAAAAGGGTTATCCAAATCTTAGTCCACTCGGACTATCCATAGATCCACTAGGATACTTACCCATATTTTGACCCAAATAGGATTATCCGCCCGAACTACGCGGATTCTGATTCCTAGGTCAAACCCTAGGATACGTAGGCCATTTGAGAGAAACCCAAATTCGGATCCAAACCTTAGTCCACTTGGACTATCCATAGATCCACTAGGATATTTATCCACATTTTGACCCACATAGGGTTATCCACATTCCTACCCAGAATGGGTTATCCATATTTCAACCCAAATAGGGTTATTCTTAGATCCACTAGGACTATCTATCAGTCCACATGGACTATCCAGATCCTAACCCATAGGGTTTCTCAGCCTTTTAAGCATAAATTTCAACTTAAACAAATAAACTTAATCATGCACAAGCATAAATCACAGCCATAAACTTTAATCACACCTGAACTACGATGGTGAACCTGATTTTCGAAATAAATCCGTAATACGTAGGCAATCTGATGGATACAGATTCGGTTCAATGATATCAAACCACTTGGTTTGGTTTGGCTTAACAAATAAAGTCTAGCATAGGAAAGGTATAGGAGACCGATTTCGATCGGGCGGTTTGGGTGCCTAACCCCTTCCAATAACCGTAACCTAACGCTTACCCAATCTCTGATGGACCAGAATTTCAATCTAAGGGTCATGAGTCAATTGAAGTCTTACTTTGGGGTGAGATTTCACATTTCTAAGGTCCTAGACCTAAATCTAGGTGGCGACTTCTAAAGATTTCCATCTTTGTCCTCACAAGAGCTATATAGGTTGATGATTCATGGTTTTAGACCATAGAATGTGTGTAGAAAGGACTGTAGGAGCAAGCCATAGCACCCCAAACACGAAGAATGGACTAAAAGGATGAAAATCGACCAAAACCCATAGGGGGTCACATGGGGGGTCGATGGCCAATCGACCCTACCAGACCCTGAGCATCGACCCCTAGTATTTGGGAAGTCCAGAATAGGGGTGGTCGCACCAGGGGTCGATCATGACTCCGACCCTACCTCCGACCCCCAGTTAACAGTATGGTTTTTAAAATTAGAATAAATTCTAATTAAATTCTATCGACTTTGTTTGGTCTTCTAGCAGTATAATATTGATATAAAAGTGATTCTTAAGGCTTGGAAAGAGGATCTACAAACAAGCAAAGGTGAGGGAACAAGACCTAAACTAATTGGTTAATAACAAACTATTTTTATTTCTTGAGTCCAATACCATGATTGTGATATGCGTGTATGCTTGTAATGTGCATTCAACATGTCATTCAATATTTCTATTATTACTGTTCACGCATATCTAATTCCGTTTATTTATAACACGATGATGATGATGATGATGATGATGATAGGAATAGGCATGTGAATGTTTGTGTTTGGCTGGTGTACATGGTGTGAGTAGAGATGGTATCAACCGGTACTTCGATGTCGTTCTCATCGGGGTATATTGTGCCATGGTCTATTCAAGTCATGTCCACTAAGCAAGTGTTAGTGTGCTTGATGCGAGTGGAGCATCAGGGGGAGGACGTGACATTGTGGTTCAGCCTGGTCACCAGACTCTAGATCTATCTCTGCTCAAGTCTTGTCCACTAACATCGTCGTATCGCCATTACCTTAGCGGAACTAATATGTCGTAGGGCATCAGGGGGGGAAGTGGCATTGTGGTTCAGCCTGGTCACCAGACCCTAGCTCTATCTCTATGGATGTATTGAGGGATGCTGGGGTGAGGCCTTGGATACATTATTTGACATTAGGATTGGTTAGTTGCGAGCTCAGTTTGCAACCCTAGCCAGCAGGGGTTTATTTGTTGGTATAGTATCAACCGGTACAGCCATGCCGTTTTCATGGGGTGTATATTGTGCCATTCTGGGTGCTGTGGGCGACAGTGCCGCTTTCATTGGGCGTATCCACACTCTCGTGCATAGAGGTGCGGTGGCCACCTATCCTTTCTATAGCACATTGCTAACTATAAACCAGACCAAAGATATGAATTGATGCATGCATATGTTTGTTGCATTGTTTTGTTTACTCACTGAGCTCAAGTTGGAGAGCTGACCCTCGTGCGTGCAATTCTTTTTAGTTTCTGATGTTGTAGGTACTATGATTGAATATTATGTCGACACGCCAACATATGAACATGTGGCGGCTATGAATGAGCAAGCTGTAGAGGACGAACATGGTTCGTTAAGCGAGCGTTTCAACGGTGGATACTTTTAGTGTTTAGTTTTCGTATTTGGATATTGTAATATGTATTAACTTATGTTTTGGTTACTTGGAAATAAATAGAATATTAATTATTTATCATGATTAGGCCTCAGTTCATTATCTGTAAAACTTTCGCTATTTATTTTATTTCCTCTGATTAATGTGGAATGTGTTTTGGTTTATCATATGTGGGATAGCCTATTGTGAGATCCTGGTTGAACCATTGGTTTATTGACGGTTCATCACACCATTCCGAATGGTGTGGAATTAGGGTGTGACAACTTGGTATCAGAGCTCTCGTAGGCCTTACCCATTAAACCTGAATACATCCACTGGAGTCCATGAACTGAGTTAGGATAAATTAAAAGCTTTAATACAAACACACCATAAGCACCTGTGTTGGTTGAGACAGAACTTAAACAAGACAATAATGAACATATAAAAGGTGGAACCATATTTATACACTCAAACAGAAAGAGAAGGCCAAAAATTTATCCTGATAAATAAATAATATAGGGTATTATCTATAAGTTGGGTAGTTATCTAAGTATACAAGTGATATAGTACAGTAGCAAGAATGAAGCATCTGTAAAGCAGAGAAATTGGAATACCGAGTTGGTACTCACAAGATGTGAAACTCGATGTATGATAAAGGAAGGAGAAAATGGCTAGTAATGCCTAATTCCCTACAAAGGTACAGGGAAAGATCACAGGCCGAATCCAACAGAGATAGGAGAATAACGGTCCTACATTAAGAATAAGAGTAACTACAAGAAGATAAAGCTATACCCCTGGGTGACATGGAGACTCAGAGTGAAATCCACTACACGCTGATCCATTACCCGCTGAGCATTAAGATGAGGTTACAACTTGACCCCACCACTATCTAGGTCGAGAATGGGTAATGAAAATTCATCTGAGTAGATGTTAAATAATGATAATCAGATTGGAGCAAATCAAAGGAGGTGAACAACCAGACCACTCCAGCCAACCACCTGGACTATTAAGTACATTGGTTATGGTTGTAATAAACTTGGCCCAACAAAATACAAGAGCAACAACAAATGAGACCGACTATGCAAGTTGCTATGTGAATCACTACCCAAGTTGCTGATGCTACATCAACACCTCTGGGTCAAACCAAGTACGGTACCAATTGGTAGCATCACTGTACCAAAACACCAGTTATCTATAACACAGTACCTACCACACTGCAAGTCCCAGTAATGCACACCCCAGTGCAGAAGTTTGGTGCACAACAAGCAGTGTATCAAGGTGGTTAACCTTATCAGCCACCGATGTATGGGATAGTTGCATCATGACATAATGATCTGACAAGGATTGAAGAATGTCTACTGAAGATGATATCTCGGACATTTTCAACAAAGGATCAAATCTATTATGGCCATGTAACTAGATATGTTTATATAGAATGCGGTGTATTATTGATTTACTCTTATGATTATAGAGGATACACATATTAGATTCTAATTTTCTCGTGTCTTGACAGGATACCTTCTTGATTCACCCTATCAATTAGAGTTATAGATATTGATTCTCTAGTATTAGTCCTGATTATACCAATTTGAACCACTCTTATGATTGACAAAATGAACAGAGATGTGAACTGAATAAACAGTTAAATGTTTAATCATGTTGAGCGTACATCTACTGATTTATACCTGATTTATTGATGTATGAAATATTTCTCCAGATTATACCTGATTTACTGATGTACGAAAACTTCTCCAGATTTACTCTTGTAGTGCCTTGACCAATGGCATTATATATTCGATAGAACCTATAACCATGAGGTTATGAACTATAAAACCTCTATGCATTTGGACCACCGTGCAACGTAATGATCTTGGATGCCGGTTAGATTACCATAGATTTACTCCCGATTCTCTAAACCTAAGTTCACTAGATAAGACAGTGTCCTACATCATACTAAATTGGAAGAAGGAAATGAATTGTTTTGGATAAACATTGTGATTCTTACATTTCTTGACATCCATTGATAAGATGTTTAGTGATAATGAAATTATTTGGAAGGAAGATGATTAAATTCAGATAAGATTTTAAAGCCAATGAACCTCAGATGAAGTAATGGAGAATCTTTTTTGAGATTGCTAAATGGATGGATATGAGTCATGTTTATAAAAGAGTGCATGAGCAAAAAGTGAGAATTATCAAGGGTAGCCAGTAAAGAAATAAATAGCACTCTAGTAGAGTTAAAGATGGCTATATCGGTATGAATTTTGACAAGGTAGAAGATTCTTAAAGACAAATCTAAGAGTGGATACAAGGGTAAAGTTAAAAATCGTAGCATTGATAGTATTCAGTATAAGTAATACTGAGTTATGCCAAATGTTGAGTGATATGATTAAGAAAAGACCAATAGAGTTCGTTGAATTAATGAAATTATAAGCATATACCCTAATGCTTATAGATAGACTTGGGATATGAAGTATCAATCACAAGATATTTTTCGAGGTATATGAAAGAGAGATCAGGGTAGAACAACAAGGATAAAAGAAATACAAGCTAATGAGTGCAATATGAGATCTTGACGATAGTCTTTGAAAAATCATAAAGAGATGAAGAAACTAGGCAAGCTCTTAAGACCCTTACACCAGATTTCTCTAGTTTAGCCCTTTTGGGACTAAATGTTGTTTTAGATGAGTATTATGAACAATGATTGAATCATATTAATGGATGGATGAAATTTGGACGCAACCTAATTAGACTTGAGATGGCAAACTTTAACGTCATCTTGGGGATAGACTGGTTGTCTCAATACTCTACAAAGTTGTTAGGTGCATAGAAGAGGTTACCATTCAAGAATAAAGATGACATATAATTTAGTATTATTGGTAGTATGTTGCCTAAGAAAAGAAAGCTGATCCTCACTATACTAAAGGCCAAGAGATGCTTTAAAGAGAAAGAAGTTGGATATATGGTATCTATGGTATACGTTACCAAAGAAGCACCACAGATGGAAGGTATAGATGTGATGCGTGAATTCCCTGATGTGTTTCCAGGAGACTTACCGGGGTTACCATCTGGTCATGCGACCGAGTTCGTCATCGACTTGTTACCAAGGACGATACCTGTGTCAAAGGAACCTGTAGAGTAGCTCCTATGGAGTTGAAGGAACTGAGACTCAACTACAAGATTTATTAGACCAAGGTCCTAATCAGCTAAGTATTGCATCATGGAGAGCACCAACGCAACTCGTGAAGAAGAAGGACAGTAGTGTCAGATTATGTATAGACTACCGGGAACTAAACAAGCTCACGATCAAGAATCGATAACTACCACCTCGAATCGATGACTTGTTTAAATAGTTGCAAGGAGCGAAGGTATTTTCTAAGATTGATCTTCGATCAAGATATCATCAGCTGAAGAATTTGGATAGTGATATCTCGAAGATAGTTTTTAGAATCGGGATAGGCCAATTATGAGTTTTCGATTATGATTATGATGTTTGGATTAACCAATGCCCTTACATCATTTATGGAACGGATGAACTGGGTGTTTCATAACATGTTGGACACGTCGGTCATAGTTTTCATAGATGATATTTTGGTTTATTCCAAGAATGAACCAACTCATACAACGGATCTTAGAACAGCTTCACAACAACTGAGAAATGAAAAGCTTTACGCCAAGTCCAAGAAATATGAGACCTGATTAAATAAAGTGATCTTCTTGGATCCCGTAGCATCATATAAAGGGATTAAAGAGGACCCCTTTAAGATAGAAGTAATTGTATGGTAAGAAACACCTGAAGAGATTGTACTAGTAAAGAGGAATGATAACAAATATGGTTTAGTGCGTGTTCCAGTGTCTAAATTATCAGCAAGTAAAGGCTGAAAGACAAAGACCAACATGGCTTACCATAACCACTATCGGAGCTAGTTTGGAAGTGGAACTGTCGTACAATGTACTATGCCAATGAATTGCCACTGACTCCCAGATCGATTGACATGGTTTGGGTGATTGTTGATCGCATTATGAAGATAGCTTATTCCATTGCGATACGACCTCGGTATGCTTTGGAGCGGCTAACTAAGCTATATGTGGATAATATTACCAGATTGAATGGTATGTATAAGAGCCTTGTAATGGTCAGAAGCTCATGCTTTATTTCGAAGTTTTGGGAGGATCTATAGAAAACAATGGGGACAAAGTTGAAGTTTAGTACCATATTTTACCTTAAACTGATGGATAGTTGGAGCGGACTATACAGATCCTTAGAGATATGCTCCGAGCTTGTAAAATTGATTTCAAGGGACTTGAGTTGAGAAGTTACCATGAATTGAAGTTGCTACTAAGCTACCATGTAAATGTTACCTATGGCGCATGGTACGGTAGAAATGGCAAATTCCTTTATTTTGGAAATAAAATCGGTGAATGAAGAATTTTGAGACCTAAGTCTAATGAAGAAAACTATCGAGTGGCAGACAAGATCAAAGAAAAGGGGCAGGGTAGCTCAAGATGTCAGAAGAGACACCAAGACCTTGAGTTCGCCATAAGGGACAAAGTGTTCTTGAAGAAAGCACTTATGCATATTTTGACACGATTAGACAAGAAGGAAAAGTTATATTCTATATATGTGTTGGATCTTATATACTTTGGAGAGACGTAGAAAAGTTGCATATCAATTAGCGTTACCGTTATCCATGTCTAGTGTGCATGATGTATTTCGTGTGTCTCTATTGAAGAAGTACATTGGAGATCCATATCAAGGGTATTGACCACGGAATCACTGGATTAGATAGAATGTTTAACTATTGAAGTGGTACCAGCCTAGTTCACTAGTGGGACGGTACAATGTTTCCAAAGCCAGGATAATTATTATATGAAGGTAACCTGGCAAAGACAAGACGTGGAGAAGAGTGCATAGAGGAAGAAGATGCAATGCGGAAATAGAATTCCCACCTAAATTCAAATTTTGAGGACAAAATTTATTTTAAGGAGGGCGGAGTTGTAAGATCCGTACGTTCAAATTTCGAGGACGAAATTTCTTTTAAGGGTGGTGGAGTTGTAAGACCCGCACGCCATGAACCCGGTCTAACCTTACATTTCGTGTCGTGAACCGTCTACATATCATGGTCGAGCCAAGTGGACCAAGTGTGTGAAGAAACCCAAGACCCAATATGAAAATTTACCCAAAAACAGTCAAAATGAGGGTAGGGTCGCATGTCTTAACAGACAGGTCTGACCCCCTCATCGACCCTCAACCACGGTAGCAGGGGGGTCGACCCTCTCATCGACCCTCTTATCGACCCTCAGTATTCGGGAAAAACAGCACGAACCGAAAATTAGGAAACTTTCCTAATTTCGATTGGAACCTTTCCTAAACTCAATGGGACGTATTTTGGGAGGTTTTACTCTATAAATAGGACGTCCCTAAGCCTCTTCCAATCCTTTTACAACCCTAATTGGATTGAGAGAAAGAGAAGAGAAGGAAGAGAAGAAGAGAAGGAAAACTTTAAGAAAAGGCTGAGGAAGAAGAGGAAATTCAGAGGAAACTCTGAATCTCAGCAAACCTAAGGTACGAATACACTCCCCATGATTTATTTAAGACTTTAGAATGGTTTATGAAGAGGGTACGACATAGAAGAAACCCAAATCAACCATCCATGGTTAGGTTTCAATGGAAACCATGGAGGAATTCATGAAAGCTATATAGGTGGATGATTCATGGTTTTAGACCATAGAATGTGTGTAGAATCGACTGTATGAGCAAGCCATGGGACCCCAAACACGAAGAATAGACTAAAAGGATGAAAATCGACCAAAACCCACAGGGGGTCGCATGGGGGTCGATGGCCAATCGACCCTACCAGACCCTGAGCATCGACCCCCAGTGTTCGGGAAGTCCAGAATAGGGGTGGTCGCACCAGGGATTGATCATGACTCCGACCCTACCTCCGACCCCCAGTTAATAGTATGGTTTTTAAAATTAGAATAAATTCTATCGACTTTGTTAGGTCTTCCAGCAGTATAATATTGATATAAAAGTGATTCTTAAGGCTTGGAAAGAGGATCTGCAAACAAGCAAAGGTGAGGGAACAAGACCTAAACTAATTAGTTAATAACAAACTGTTTTTATTTCTTGAGTCCAATACCATGATTGTGATATACGTGTATGCTTGTAATGTGCATTCAACATGTCATTCAATATTTCTATTATTACTGTTCATGCATATCTAATTCCGTTTATTTATAACATGATGATGATGATGATGATAGGAATAGGCATGTGAATGTTTGTGTTTGGCTGGTGTACATGGTGTGAGTAGAGATGGTATCAACCGGTACTTCGACGCCTTTCTCATCGGGGTATATTGTGCCATGGTTTATTCAAGTCATGTCCACTAAGCAAGTGTTAGTGTGCTTGATGCGAGTGGAGCATCAGGGGGAGGACGTGGCATTGTGGTTCAGCCTGTCACCAGACTCTAGCTCTATCTCTACTCAAGTCTTGTCTACTAACATCGTCGTATCGCCATTACCTTAGCGGAACTAATATGTCGTAGGGCATCAGGGGGGGAAGTGGCATTGTGGTTCAGCCTGGTCACCAGACCCTAGCTCTATCTCTATGGATGTATTGAGGGATGCTGGGGTGAGGCCTTGGATACATTGTTTGACATTCGGATTGGTTAGTTGCGAGCCCAGTTTGCAACCCTAGCCAGCAGGGGTTTATTTATTGGTATGGTATCAACTGGTACAGCCATGCCGTTTTCATGGGGTGTATATTGTGCCATTCTGGGTGCTATGGGCGACAGTGTCGTTTTCATTGGGCGTATCCACACTCTCGTGCATAGAGGTGCGGTGGCCACCTATCATTTCTATAGCACATTACAAACTATAAACCAGACCAAAGATATGAATTGATGCATGCATATGTTTGTTGCATTGTTTTGTTTACTCACTGAGCTCAAGTTGGAGAGCTGACCCTCGCGCGTGCAATTCTTTTTAGTTTCTGATGTTGCAGGTACTATGATTGAATATTATGTCGACACGCCAACATATGAACATGTGGCGGCTATGAATGAGGAAGCTGTAGAGGACGAACATGGTTCGTTAAGCGAGCGTTTCAACGGTGGATACTTTTAGTGTTTAGTTTTTGTATTTGGATATTGTAATATGTATTAACTTATGTTTTGGTTACTTGGAAATAAATAGAATATTAATTATTTATCATGATTAGGCCTCAGTTCATTATCTGTAAAACTTTCGCTATTTATTTTATTTCCTCTGATTAATGTGGAATGTGTTTTGGTTTATCATATGTGGGATAGCCTATTGTGAGATCCTGGTTGAACCGTTGGTTTATTGACGGTTCATCACACCATTCCGAATGGTGTGGAATTGGGGTGTGACAACTTGGTATCAGAGCTCTCGTAGGCCTTACCCATTAAACCTGAATACTTCCACTGGAGTCCATGAACTGAGTTAGGATAAATTAAAAGCTTTAATACAAACACACCATAAGCACCTGTGTTGGTTGAGACAGAACTTAAATAAGACAATAATGAACATATAAAAGGTGGAACCATATTTATACACTCAAACAGAAAGAGAAGACCAAAAATTTATCCTGATAAATAAATAATATAGGGTATTATCTATAAGTTGGGTAGTTATCTACGTATACAAGTGATATAGTACAGTAGCAAGAAGGAAGCATCTGTAAAGCAGAGAAATTGGAATACCGAGTTGGTACTCACAAGATGTGAAACTCGATGTATGACAAAGGAAGGAGAAAATGACTAGTAATGCCTAATTCCCTACAAAGGTAAAGGGAAAGATCTCAGGCCGAATCCAACAGAGATAGGAGAAACTACAAGAAGATAAAGCTATACCCCTGGGTGACATGGAGACTCAGAGTGAAATCCACTACACGCTGATCCATTACCCGCTGAGCATTAAGATGAGGTTACAACTTGACCCCACCACTATCTAGGTCTAGAATGGGCAATGAAAATTCATCTGAGTAGATGTTAAATAATGATAATCAGATTGGAGCAAATCAAAGGAAGTGAACAACCAGACCACTCCAGCCAACCACCTGGACTATTAAGTACATTGGTTATGGTTGTAATAAACTTGGCCCAACAAAATACAAGAGCAACAACAAATGAGACCGACTATGCAAGTTGCTATGTGAATCACTACCCAAGTTGCTGATGCTACATCAACACCTCTGGGTCAAACCAAGTACGGTACCAATTGGTAGCATCACTGTACCAAAACACCGATTATCTATAACACGGTACCTACCACACCGCAAGTCCCAGTAATGCACACCCCAGTGCAGAAGTGTAGTGCACAACAAGCAGTGTATCAAGGTGGTTAACCTTATCAGCCATCGATGTATGGGATAGTTGCTTCATGACATAATGATCTGACAAGGATTGAAGAATGTCTTATGAAGATGATACCTCGGACATTTTCAACAAAGGATCAAATCTATTATGGCCATGTAACTAAATATGTTTATATAGGACGCGGTGCATTATTGATTTACTCTTATGATTAAGAGGATGCACATATTAGATTCTAATTTTCTCGTGTCTTGACAGGATACCTTCTTGATTCACCCTATCAATTAGAGTTATAGATATTGATTCTCTAGTATTAGTCCTGATTATACCAATTTGAACCACTCTTATGATTGACAAAATGAACGAGAGATGTGAACCGAATAAACAAGTTAAATGTTTAATCATGTTGAGCGTACATCTACTGATTTATACTTGATTTATTGATGTATGAAATATTTCTCCGGATTATACCCGATTTAACGATGTACGAAAACTTCTCCGATTTACTCTTGTAGTGCCTTGACCAATGGCATTATATATTCGATAGAACCTATAACCATGAGGTTATGAACTATAAAACCTCTATGCATTTGGACCACCGTGCAACGTAATGATCTTGGATGCCGGTTAGATTACCATAGATTTACTCCCGATTCTCTAAACCTAAGTTCACTAGATAAGACAGTGTCCTACATCATACTAAATTGGAAGAAGGAAATAAATTGTTTTGGATAAACATTCTGATTCTTACATTTCTTGACATCCATTGATAAGATGTTTAGTGATAATGAAATTATTTGGAAGGAAGACGATTAAATTAAGATAAGATTTTAAAGCCAATGAACCTCAGATGAAGTAATGGAGAATCTTTTTTGAGATTGCTAAATGGATGGATATGAGTCATGTTTATAAAAGAGTGCATGAGCAAAAAGTGAGAATTATCAAGGGTAGCCCAGTAAAGAAATAAATAGCACTCTAGTAGAGTTAAAGATAGCTATATCGGTATGAATTTTGACAAGGTAGAAGATTCTTAAAGACAAATCTAAGAGTGGATACAAGGGTAAAGTTAAAAATCATAGCATTGATAGTATTCAGTATAAGTAATACTGAGTTATGCCAAATGTTGAGTGATATGATTAAGAAAAGACCAATAGAGTTCGCTGAATTAATGAAATTATAAGCATATACCCTAATGCTTATAGATAGACTTGGGATATGAAGTATCAATCACAAGATATTTTTCGAGGTATATGAAAGAGAGATCAGGGTAAAACAACAAGGATAAAAGAAATACAAGCTAATGAGTGCAATATGAGATCTTGACGATAGTCTTTGAAAAATCATAAAGAGATGAAGAAACTAGGCAAGCTCTTAAGACCCTTACACCAGATTTCTCTAGTTTAGCCCTTTTGGGACTAAATGTTGTTTTAGATGAGTATTATGAACAATGATTGAATCATATTAATGGATGGATGAAATTTGGACGCAACCTAATTAGACTTGAGATGGCAAACTTTAACGTCATCTTGGGGATAGGACCGGTTGTCTCAATACTCTACAAAGTTGTTAGGTGCATAGAAGAGGTTACCATTCAAGAATAAAGATGACATATAATTTAGTATTATTGGTAGTATGTTGCCTAAGAAAAGAAAGCTGATCCTCACTATACTAAAGGCCAAGAGATGCTTTAAAGAGAAAGAAGTTGGATATATGGTATCTATGGTATACGTTACCAAAGAAGCACCACAGATGGAAGGTATAGATGTGATGCGTGAATTCCCTGATGTGTTTCCAGGAGACTTACCTGGGGTTACCATCTGGTCATGCGACCGAGTTCGTCATCGACTTGTTACCAAGGACGATACCTGTGTCAAAGGAACCTGTAGAGTAGCTCCTATGGAGTTGAAGGAACTGAGACTCAACTACAAGATTTATTAGACCAAGGTCCTAATCAGCTAAGTATTGCATCACGGAGAGCACCAACGCAACTCGTGAAGAAGAAGGACAGTAGTGTCAGATTATGTATAGACTACCGGGAACTAAACAAGCTCACGATCAAGAATCGATAACTACCACCTCGGATCGATGACTTGTTTAAATAGTTGCAAGGAGCGAAGGTATTTTCTAAGATTGATCTTCGATCAAGATATCATCAGCTGAAGAATTTGGATAGTGATATCTCGAAGATAGTTTTTAGAATCGGGATAGGCCAATTATGAGTTTTCGATTATGATTATGATGTTTGGATTAACCAATGCCCTTACATCATTTATGGAACGGATGAACTGGGTGTTTCATAACATGTTGGACACGTCGGTCATAGTTTTCATAGATGATATTTTGGTTTATTCCAAGAATGAACCAACTCATACAACGGATCTTAGAACAGCTTCACAACAACTGAGAAATGAAAAGCTTTACGCCAAGTCCAAGAAATATGAGACCTGATTAAACAAAGTGATTTTCTTGGATCCCGTAGTATCATATAAAGGGATTAAAGAGGACCCCTTTAAGATAGAAGTAATTGTATGGTAAGAAACACCTGAAGAGATTGTATTAGTAAAGAGGAATGATAACAAATGTGGTTTAGTGCGTGTTCCAGTGTCTAAATTTTCAGCAAGTAAAGGCTGAAAGACAAAGACTAACATGGCTTACCATAACTACTATCGGAGCTAGTCTGGAAGTGGAACTGTCGTACAATGTACTATGCCTATGAATTGCCACTGACTCCCAGATCGGTTGACATGGTTTGGGTGATTGTTGATCGCATTATGAAGATAGCTTATTCCATTGCGATACGACCTCGGTATGCTTTGGAGCGGCTAACTAAGCTATATATGGATAATATTACCAGATTGAATGGTATGTATAAGAGCCTTGTAATGGTCAGAAGCTCATGCTTTATTTCAAAGTTTTGGGAGGATCTATAGAAAACAATGGGGACAAAGTTGAAGTTTAGTACCATATTTTACCTTAAACTGATGGATAGTTGGTGCGGACTATACAGATCCTTAGAGATATGCTCCGAGCTTGTAAAATTGATTTCAAGGGACTTGAGTTGAGAAGTTACCGTGAATTGAAGTTGCTACTAAGCTACCATGTAAATGTTACCTATGAAGCATGGTACGGTAGAAATGTCAAATTCCTTCATTTTGGAATAAAATCAGTGAATGAAGAATTTTGAGACCTAAGTCTAATGAAGAAAACTATTGAGTGGCAGACAAGATCAAAGAAAAGGGGCAGGATAGCTCAAGATGTCAGAAGAGACACCAAGACCTTGAGTTCGCCATAAGGGACAAAGTGTTCTTGAAAAAGCACTTATGCATATTTTGACACGAATAGACAAGAAGGAAAAGTTATATTCTATATATGTGTTGGAACTTATATACTTTGGAGAAACGTAGAAAAGTTGCATATCAATTAGCGTTACCGTTATCCATGTCTAGTGTGCATGATGTATTTCGTGTGTCTCTATTGAAGAAGTACATTGGAGATCCATATCAAGGGTATTGACCACGTAATCACTGGATTAGATAGAATGTTTAACTATTGAAGTGGTACCATCCTAGTTCACTAGTGGGAAGGTACAATGTTTCCAAAGCCAGGATAATTATTATATGAAGGTAACCTGGCAAAGACAAGACGTGGAGAAGAGTGCATAGAGGAAGAAGATGCAATGCGAAAATAGAATTCCCACCTAAATTCAAATTTTGAGGACAAAATTATTTTAAGGAGGGCGGAGTTGTAAGATCCGTACGTTCAAATTTTGAGGACGAAATTTCTTTTAAGGGTGGTGGAGTTGTAAGACCCGCACGCCATGAACCCGGTCTAACCTTACATTTCGTGTCATGAACCGTCTACATATCATTGTCGAGCCAAGTGGACCAAGTGTGTGAAGAAACCCAAGACCCAATATGAAAATTTACCCAAAAATAGTCAAAATGAGGGTAGGGTCGCATGTCTTAACACAGGTCTGACCCCCTCATCGACCCTCACTATCGACCCTCAACCACGGTAGCAGGGGGGTCGACCCTCTCATCGACCCTCTTATCGACCCTCAGTATTCGGGAAAAACAGCACGAACCAAAAATTAGGAAACTTTCCTAATTTCGATTGGAACCTTTCCTAAACTCAATGGGACGTATTTTGGGAGGTTTTACTCTATAAATAGGACGTCCCTAAGCCTCTTTCAATCCTTTTACAACCCTAATTGGATTGAGAGAAAGAGAAGAGAAGGAAGAGAAGAAGAGAAGGAAAACTTAAAGAAAAGGCTAAGGAAGAAGAGGAAATTTAGAGGAAACTCTGAATCTCAGCAAACCTAAGGTACGAATACACTCCCCATGATTTATTTAAGACTTTAGAATGGTTTATGAAAAGGGTATGACTTAGAAGAAACCCAAATCAACCATCCATGGTTAGGTTTCAATGGAAACCATGGAGAAATTCATGAAAGCTATATAGGTGGATGATTCATGGTTTTAGACCATAGAATGTGTGTAGAATCGACTGTATGAGCAAGCCATGGGACCCCAAACACGAAGAATAGACTAAAAGGATGAAAATAGACCAAAACCCACAGGGGGTCGATGGGGTCGACCCTACCCTACCGCTCGAGCATCGACCCCCAGTGTTCGGAAGTCCGGAATAGGGGTGGTCGCACCAGGGGATTGATCATGACTCCGACCCTACCTCCGGCCCCCGTTAATAGTATGGTTTTTAAAATTAGAATAAATTCTAATTAAATTCTATCGACTTTGTTAGGTCTTCTAGCAGTATAATATTGATATAAAAGGGATTCTTAAGGCTTGGAAAGAGGATCTACAAACAAGCAAAGGTGAGGGAACAAGACCTAAACTAATTGGTTAATAACAAACTATTTTTATTTCTTCAGTCCAATACCATGATTGTGATATGCGTGTATGCTTGTAATGTGCATTCAACATGTCATTCAATATTTCTATTATTACTGTTCATGTATATCTAATTCTGTTTATTTATTACATGATGATGATGATGATGATAGGAATAGGCATGTGAATGTTTGTGTTTGGCTGGTGTATATGGTGTGAGTTGAGATGGTATCAATCGGTACTTCGATGCCTTTCTCATCGGAGTATATTGTGCCATGGTTTATTCAAGTCATGTCCACTAAGCAAGTGTTAGTGTGCTTGATGCGAGTGGAACATCAGGGGGAGGACGTGGCATTGTGTTTCAGCCTGGTCACCAGACTCTAGCTCTATCTCTACTCAAGTCTTGTCCACTAACATCGTCGTATCGCCATTACCTTAGCGGAACTAATATGTCGTAGGGCATCTGGGGGGGAAGTGGCATTGTGGTTCAGCCCGGTCACCGGACCCTAGCTCTATCTCTATGGATGTATTGAGGGATGCTGGGGTGAGGCCTTGGATACATTGTTTGACATTAGGATTGGTTAGTTGTGAGCCTAGTTTGCAACCCTAGCCAGCAGGGGTTTATTTGTTGGTATGGTATCAACCGGTACAGCCATGCCGTTTTCATGGGGTGTATATTGTGCCATTCTGGGTGCTGTGGGCGACAGTGTCGTTTTCATTGGGCGTATCCACACTCTCGTGCATAGAGGTGCGGTGGCCACCTATCATTTCTATATCACATTGCAAACTATAAACCAGACCAAAGATATGAATTGATGCATGCATATGTTTGTTGCATTGTTTTGTTTACTCACTGAGCTCAAGTTGGAGAGCTGACCCTCACGCGTGCAATTCTTTTTAGTTTCTGATGTTGCAGGTACTATGATTGAAGATTATGTCGACACGCCAACATATGAACATGTGGCGGCTATGAATGAGCAAGTCAGAGGGATGAACATGGTTCGTTAAGCGGCGTTTCAACGGTGGATACTTTTAGTGTTTAGTTTTCGTATTTGGATATTGTAATATGTATTAACTTATGTTTTGGTTACTTGAAAATAAATGGAATATTAATTATTTATCATGATTAGGC